>JAKCPI010017375.1:0-75040 GCA_023213315.1 Euborellia annulipes
TCAGTTTTTAACATTCTTCTATTGATTTTCCATTATCATTCCCATTTTCCAATTATTAAGTTGCAGGGGCGCCGGAACGAATTTGAATCAGGGGGGCAACCTCTTCCTATATGGAGATGATATGATTTCCCTCGGGGCTTGGTGTAGGGGTTAGAGTGCTAACCTCGTATACCGAACGTCGCGGGTTCGGACCCCAGGCAGTCCGATGATTTTATTTAAGGCATTTGGATACCAAATGGCTTAAATAAGAATGCCTGGACCCCAAATAATATATATTCATAACTGTTATCGTCAAAGTCTTAAATGGCCTAAGCAGAAAAGACTGTATGAATGTGTGGGTGCATGTGAGTGTGAATGAGAAAAAAAGTGTGAATGTTAAAAAAAAAAAAGTGATGTGATTGAAAGGGAAAGAATATAAAAAAAAAGGTTTAATAAGAGTAATAATAATTAAAAAGAAACATTTGCTTGAATACAATTTTTATTTATATAAATATATATATATATCAATAATAATATTATTTATAAATCATGGAAATTATTTTTTTAATTTTGCCAAAATGTTGAATTCTAAAGTCATTACTATTTATAAATGTAGCCATGATATTTTGGATATCTATTTCATCTACGATTTCTGGATATGTATTTATTATGCATACATGATTTAATCGTTCTTGCGTCATTGTTGAGCGAAGATATGTTTTTATTCTTCTTAACATAGAAAATGAGCGCTCAGCGGTTGCTGATGTGGCCGGGATCACTAAAAGTAGTTTTAGAATATTTCTCAGGTTAGGAAATAATTTTTTTGATTCTTGATTAAGATTTTTGTATTTTATTACAAAATCATTCAAGCATTTAGCTTGAGGAATTAATTCCCTAAAGAAATCAAATTCTCTTTTGACCTTTTCTTCTACAAACTCATATTCTTTTAAAATATCTATAACAGATTGGTCCCAAAAACGGGTTTCTAAAATAACAATTTTTTCGATTTGTAGATATTTTAAAAACCCCGGTTGGGAGAATCTTAATTCAATCTCGTTGATTATCCCATCAATAACTTCATAGAAAGTTTTTCTAAAATATTCTTCTATTGACGTGAACTTGTGTTCAGACTCGTTAGGTTTATATAGAAATTTTTTAGGAATCTCTCGCTTTCTCGGTAACGAGGGCTCCTCAAGATTCATTTCTTTTATTTTTTTCTTTACATCCTTCCACATTTCATTAAAAAATTGTTCTGAGCGTTTTTTTTAAAGATTCTAAAACTAACTCAACAGCTTCCTTTGCCCGGCTACAGTTTGCGTTTCACTTTGAAGAACATTGCTCAATTGATCAGTTAAAGAAAACATTAGATAACTAAGTCTAATTCCAAAGTATATAGAACCCTTTGATAATTGATCATAAAGTCCCCTGGCTTTGGACCCTATATCATCATTACAAGATGCTAATGAAAATAGAAAGTCCAAAACAGCAGGGTAAAGTATTGATAACCCCTGACAATGAAGTATGTCTGATGGTCCAACGGGTTGGGCATAATGGCCGAGGGCCAGTTTTCTCTATTCCATGAGCCTTAGCAATCTCATGAAAATTATGTGATCGTTTTGGTGATTCTTTGACAATAACTCCTATGTCGTTTACCCATTGAAGGCAATCACGTATTAAAGGAATTCTTTTTGAAGAATCATGCACAGCCAAATTTAGAGAATGAGCTGAACAATGAATAAATAAAGCCATTGGTTGATCTGCCAACACTCTTGATTTGACACCGTTTTTTATTCCGGTCATATTTGATCCTCCGTCATAGCATTGTCCTCGCAAGAGATCCATACTTAAATCAAAACGAATAAGCATGTCTTTTATAATATTATACAATGATTCCCCAGTCATAGAGTGAGTGTCATAGAGACCAAGAAAAAACTCATCAATTTCAAGAGTATCTTCATCTACAGATCTGATCGATATAGAAACTTGTTCTTTTCCCTGTACATCATTGGTTTCATCAACAATGAGAGAATATTCTCCTCTTTTTTTTATTATTTTAATAATTTTACGCAAAATATCATGGGAAATAATTCTCAATATTTCATTCTGAATATCTGAAGAATTATATGATTTTTTGTGTTTTAAAAATAATTTTAATTCTGGAATGTCATTTTCCCTGAGACGTAATAATTGAATGAAATTTCCTTCATTAATATCATGTGCTCTAAATGCAATTCCCTGACGAGCTAAATATAATGCTGAGGTTATTATTGTTTTTAGAGCGATTTGATTTTGTATTTGAACAGATAATGTTTGTTCAGATAATAAGGAAATAATTGGAGTATTTTTCTTCAGTGCTTCTAATTTTATAAATGATTCTTTGTGAAAAGCAGATTTTTCGTGACTTTTTAATTTTATGATAATTTTTTTCCAGTTTTTATACCCATCAATCACTAAGTTTGTTTCATGATTTTTTTCACATTTTACTAATTTTTTTCCTAGCGCTTGGACACATATGAAACAAAAAATACTTTTAGTCATTGAGTCAAAATGAAGCCAAGGGTATGTTGTGAACCACTCATTCTGAAAATTATGATTACGTCCAGATTGGGTCCATGGAGGAATATCCAAAGGTTGATACGGTTCGTTTAAAGAGCATATCTTTTCGTGTGTGTTTTTAGTAAAAGCAAAAGAAACACTCTTTACAGGAGCAGATGGATCATCGGCGATGTTTTCTGTTAAATAAATGAATAAATTATTTAATTGAATTTCCGATCTCTGAGCAAGGCAACAAAACAATAAACAAGCATAATGACTCATTTTTTGAAATTATTATATTAATACCTATGGTGTTTGTGGAAGAAATGTTACTGCTGGTACTAGGGCGATGCTCATGGTGCAAAGGACTACCCGTGCTAATGCTTCCTTTTTCTAAAGAGCCTACGAAAGAACCAGATATAATAAGAAATTTTCATTTTTTTATTAAATTTTTAGCGTACGTATATTTTTGGCGAAGAAAAATAAGTTTTTAAGAGTAGGCCTACGGCCATTCTTACCTGTTTCTTTTTTAAAATAATCATCAATAAATCGACGTTTCATTTTTTTCTTCTTATAACTGTTAATCAACTACACTAAATAGTCTGTAGTCCTTTATATTTAACTTTTACAAATATATAGTTTAACAATATGCAAATTATTTAATCAAAATTTTTTTTAGGCTATATAGTAGATTTGTTATTTACTATTTGAAGGAAATAAATATTTTTAATTTTCTTTATTTTAATTTTTTTTTTTCCAAGGCATAAAGTCTCAAGTTTTCATGTTATCTAAATTTTATTATTTTAATTCCATATAAAATGTATTTAGAATTTAGAAATACAATAGGTCTATATAAAATAAAAAAAAATTTCTTACTTTTTTAATTTTTTTAAATTTAAATAAAAAAATTTTAAAATATATCATTTTTAAAACTAAATGAAATAAAAGAAGAAATTTTGCCCCCCCCTGCCCCCCCCTGTAGGATGCCAGGGGGGGCAATGTACCCGTGCCCCCCCCCCAGTTCCGGCGCCTATGGTAGGCGTCGATATATATTATTGAAATAAATATAAATGAAGATAATATAATCGTATGGAGTCTATTTTCTTCACCTTCCTATATAAATGAAAACAATAAACCGCTAAATGGTCTTAAAAAACCATATCTCGATGCAAAAAAAAAACCCTGCTGTGATAGCACATCACACAACTTTCGAAATAAGAGAAAGTTAAGTGTTTTGTGCGGTCCTCCTACCATTTTTTTTTTTTATTTAGGAAATTAAAAAGTTTCTAATTTATATATCTACAATAAAATTTCCAACTTCTAATAATATTAATTTAATGAAACTTTATTTAAAAAAAAAAAATCATAATAATATTAGCTACTCCGTATGTGTATTGTTATTATGGTAATATAATTTTATTAACATTTCTCTCTACTGTTCACATTACAACATTCAAATGTGTCTGACTTTATTTTCTAATTTTTTTTTTTTTTTTTTTTTTTTTTTTTTATTCCAATATATATATAAAGTTTTGCAATGGAGTTAATATTAAATTTTAATTAAAAATAAAATTAATATTTAATACTCTTTGAAGTTTTTGAGAGCGCATAAATTTTTATTTGATTGTTTAAACAAATACGGAAACTTTAAAATTCAAAAAAAAAGCGTAATTATTTTAATATATATTTGAACAAGGAAATTTATATTGTATGGTAGAATAAAAAAATATTGGTCGACTAATCGGAGCTTCTCTTCTCTTATTGGATCTACACTATCAATATTAAGAACCTAAAAGCAAAATTGACCCTTTTTGGTCAAAAAATATAATCAAATTTCTTTAGTTGAATAGCTGTAGCTTCAAAAAAAACGTAACATTTTGTTTCTACTTAAGGAGGCTCGGGAGTGAAGATGTTACGCATGTTTTCCCGATAAGATGGCGTTGTATGTCATAAAAAGTAAGCCCAAATATCAAGTAATTCAAAAATTTGCCAAGAGATGTCAGAATGGTAGCTAATAATATTTAATGCATTTGGTTGATTTTCATTGATCTTTTAACAATAAATACTTTATAAATGTTATTATATATTATGTATCTTTTATAAAAGCATAAAAATACATAAATATAGGCCAGATATAGGCTAATATTATATCGGCTGTTAGACTAGCCTGCCATCTATTGCAAGAATGCTGAACTAATTTGACAGTTGGTTTTTAAATAAATCATCTAAGCTTATTTTAAAAATTTCTTAATTAATATGTGATTAATAATAAACAATAAATTCATTTTTAAATTTAAAAAAAAATTAAAGATTATTGGGACAGATTGTTTTTTTGTATTTGCTTGATAACAAAAACCTGTTCTAATCTACCTTAATGATACTCTAATTGAAGAAACACTTAATATGAAATATCTTAAACATTTCTAAGTAAATTTAACACAAATAGAAATCATTTTAATACAATTTAAATAAAATAAAGACAAATATGTTGTCGATTTTCAATTTGAGGGACAAATCAACATAATCTCGATATGTTTTGTTCCATATTAATTTAAAAATTTTGCTTTTATAAGAATTTCCAATAAAATAGATAGAGAAAAACTAAAATAGAAAGATTATTTTAAAATTTTAGGAATTTGGCGTTAATAAATATAAAATGTAGACATTTTTGTCTTTGTTTTATTTTAAATTGTAATTATTTATTAAAATGATTTGTACTTGTGTTAAATTAACTTAGAAATGTATAAGATATTTCATATTAAATGTTTCTTAAATTAGAGAATCATTAAGGTAGATTAGAACAGGTCTTTTAAGAAGAAACAAAGTGTTAAGTTTTCATTGACTGAAATAAATTTTTTCGTCTGAGACAGTATGCGAACCCACGACCACATCTCAAGTTAAATTAATAGAATATTATCGTTTAATGGCTGTGTTCACTCTTTTTCTTTGAAAATTTTTTTAAATATAAATTGAAAATGTGGTTTTAAAATATTGAAAGTAAAATATAAGAAAAAAAAAAAAACAAAGGAAAGGAGCATGAAGTCTTTTGTAAAATATTTGTGCCGCCAAAAGGGAGAAGAGTAAAATAAAAAATAAATTCAAATTCGTCTTTAATGATGAAGAAATAATTTGATTTGAGGGTCTTATTTCATCACTAACTCTCCTTGTATGTTTGTGTGTGTGTGTCGAATGAGTTAGGAAACAGAGATGCAAGTAAACGAGGAATAAGCAGCAAGTTGAGTAAATGAAACCAACCCAAAGACTTAATCTCCTTAGAGCTACTATTGATACATTAACGGACTCGTTGCTGGGGATATTAAACGAATTAGAAACTCCATCTATGAGATAAATTCACAATTTATGAAGATTTAAAAAAAAATCTGGTGTGACTGGCGCACAGCTCACAACTTTCTCTTACCTTCGGTAATCGAAAGTTGTGTACTGTGCTTGTCACACCAGATTTTTTGTGTCGACATGTATTTAGTTTCCGACAGTACGGTACATTCGATTTTCAAGATGTAAAATTTAAAGTATGGGAAAATATTTATATTTTGTTACCATGGCAACCATTTCTCCTATCTTTTCTATGAAGTACAAGAGTAAAGTGGTCTTCAGAAGATTTCAATCACAAAATGAGAATATACATTTTAAAGAGAATCTAAAAAATAATTGATTTTTGAATTTAAAAAAAAATCGTTGGAGCGAATTTAGAGAAAATCGAAAAAAACTGAAAAAGTGCATCAGTAAAGTACTAGTACTCTTTGATCGATTTTGTTCAAAAGTTTCGTGTCACGTCCCAGGGGGGTGCCTAACTTAAATATAAAATTTCAACTTCCTAGCTCTTTTCGTTCTTGAGATATTTTGTTCACGGACACACAGACAGACAGACAGACCATGTCGCGAAAACCACTTTTTTGGATTCAGGGGACCCAAAACGGATATCCATCAAAATCTCGACATCGAATTTTTGACATGAATCCAATACTTTCTATAAGTTATATATTTCATATATAGAGGTAAGAGAAAGTAAAAATTAATATAATTTTTGAGAGTCTTTATACCCGAGCAATATTAACGTTTCGCGATGTGATTAAGTCATCACAACAGAGTTATTTTATAAATAGAAGCCAAACATTTTTATTAACTTTTATTTTTATTTTTTTTTTTATCCAAGTGTCAGTTTGATCTTCTCTATCAGTTCTCGTTGCCAAGAGAGTGAAAAGGGGAGGCGTAAACTTCCCCCTTCGTTTTTTTTTTTGGCTTGTCGATTTGCAAATTAAACGCGAATCGTGAGGGGATTTCCAGAAGAAAGAAAGGGGGAGAAAATCGAACTCTGCATATGCAATTTATATTATTAAACTTTTATATATATAAACGTGCAATATTATGAAAAAAAAAGGAGAAAATACTCAACTGTAAAAACAATACACTTGTTATTTATTACAAAAAAAAAAAAAAAAATTCAATATTGTTCTTTTGTCAATTTATTATTTTAATTTGCAAGTAAAAATTGAATTAATTTTATATCTTTTTTTTTTTTATAATTAGAAAACGTTAAAGCGGAATAGGAGCGAAGGTGTTACGCATGTTTTTCCCGATAAGTGGCGTTGTGTGTCATAAAAAGTAAGCCCAAAAAATCAAGTAATTCAAAAATTTGCCAAGAGATGTCAGAATGGTAGCTAATAATATTTAATGCATTTGGTTGATTTTCTTTGATCTTTTAACAATAAATACTTTATAAATGTTATTATATATTATGTTTCGGGGTGGAGAGGTTATTAACTCATATAAAAGTGGGGTTGCAAGTGATGATATGGTAAATGAATAAAATGTGGATATATGTTTAATAAGGATATCGTAAGTTTATATGGTGAGTGAGATGTGTGAATGTGTGTGTGGTGGAGGGAATGAGAAAAAGTGGATGTTATATATTATGTATCTTTTATAAAAGCATAAAAATATATAAATATAGGCCAATTAGGGGATCGGCTGTTAGACTAGCTTGCCATCTATTGCAAGAATGCTGAACTAATTTGACAGATGATTTTCAAATAAATCATCTAAGCTTATTTTAAAAATTTCTTAATTAATATGTGATTAATAATAACAATAAATTCATTTTTAAATTTAAAAAAATTAAAGATTATTGGGACAGATTGTTTTTTTGTATTTGCTTGATAACAAAAAAATTAATTACGATAATTTTTTAATAAGTCATTAAAAAAAATTATAGCTCGATGTCCCAATAATCTCTTATGAATTTAATTCATTTAAAAAAAAACCGCATTGAAAAATTCCTTATAATAGTCTAGTTTTTTAAAAGTACGTTTAGACGCCGCTCCTGAACCCCCCTTAATGGATGTATTGGTTGGTGGGTTCATGTTAAAATACGAGAATTAAAAAGAAGAGGTGGAAAGGAGGGGGGGGGGAGGCTTTGAAAATAAACTTCTAATTCGTTAAAATACAAATGTGTTTAAAGAATGCAATAAACAATTTAAATTAAACTTCTAAAGAATGTTGCGCTGCCACAGATTTTAAAAATATCAACGAAAGAACGACAAAAAGAATTTCTTTAAGATATTTTTAATTAAATTGTCTACAATATGTTCTTAATTACATCACCTATATTAAAAAAATAAAAAAAAATTGTGGAAATATTCTTTATTGTTATTGTTGAGGAAGTATATCGGTGGCAAAAATGGTTGGTGCCAACATTCTTTTGAATAAATAAATAGAGAAGCCTTCCGGGGTACAGCAGCCAGGTGTAATATAAAAAAAAAGCTTTATATTTTGACCAAATTGTCAAGATTTGGTACAGGTGATCCTGACAATTTGTTTACTTTCTCTTACCCTATTTGCCCTAAGGATGAGTGCCACAAGCACTCGAAACGTCGTGACGTTTTCCACCGGACGGAAAATTTTTTCCCCTCTCGTGAAAATCATTTCACCTTTTTTTGTTGTGTGCGAGTCTTATACCATCTTTTCAAACTCAGGTTTCGGCCGGCCGAAAGATTTGGCTAGGTTTTTGGCCGAAACCAGGGTTTTTAGCTGAAACCGAATATTCGGTCGATTTCTAATTAATATATGTCCATAGCCTTCATGTCACCGATTTGAACGGAAATTTTTTTATGTGTAGTACTTAATGAAAAACAAATTCTGTTAAAGCGAGAGAACGCACTTCTCAACTGTTCGTCTAAAAAAAAAAATGTTAAAGATTTTGCCATCTTGCCTTATGCCGTTGCTAACAATAACATTTCAAAAAGCCATTGTGGCTAGATTAGTAGAGTTCATTCTTTGGGAACATGAAATCCCGAGTTCGAATCTAGCCCTGTGCAGATATTTTTTTTTGTGTAAATAATATTTTGGGATTTCTAAGATTAGGTATTTTATATTTTTGGCAGAAAGCAATTTGAAATTTTTTTAAATATATGGAACAACATGTTAAAAATTAAAAGTAAATAATTAAAAAGAAAACGTTTTATTTATTTATTAATATTAAAAAATATTCTTAGAAATCCAAAAAAAAAAAAATAAAAATTACACAAAAAAATAGTTACACAGGACGAGATTCGAACTCGGGATTTCATGTTTACAAAGAATGAACGCTACCGATCTACCCATCGCGGCTTTTGTAAATATTTTTGTTAGCAACGGCTTAAGACATGCAGGTAAAATCTTTAACTTTGTTTTTAGACGAACAGTTGAGTAGTGTGTTCTCTCGCTTTAACAGAATTTGTTTTTCATTAAGTATTACACATAAAAAAATTTTCATTCAAATCGGTGTTATGAAGGCTATGCACTCCCCTTGTTAGTCATATTCCGAGACGCCGTCCGCTAATTTATTATAAGTTAAGATTAAAAAAGGCGATTTTAATACCCTAATTCGAATAATTTTCAGTTAAAAGCTTACGATCCGAAAAAAAAAAGTTTCACTTGCATCATGGTTTCATAAAACCACACAATGATATCACTCAATCTGTTACTTTTATATAAGTAATGGAGAATTACTCTGAGTATATTCTATATCAGTGGTTCCCAACCTTTTTTGGCCCATCGCCCCTTTCTGGAGGTTGTCTATCACCTATCGCCCCCCCCCCTTTTCATTTTCATTGCACGATTTAAAATTTTTAACAAAAAAGTACTTTATTTCAAAGTGAATCACTCAAGTTCCTCAGATAACGTTTTCTTTTCAAAGTGAAAAAATACAACACCTGCAAAAATAGTGACTGAAACGTTGAAATTTTCAAATATCAGTATGATGGCCGTCAGGAAAGGAATCAGACAAAAATTTAATCAATCTTTATCTAATTTTTAATTTCGATTGCCGACGTTTCGGACGCAAATCGCACCCTTCCTCAGGACAATCGGTAGTTTGTAAAATGCAGATATGATACTACCTGTTGTCCTGAGAAAGAATGCGATTTGCGTCCGAAACGTCGGCAATCGAAATTAAAAATTAGATAAAGATTGATTAAATTTTTGTCTGATTTCTTTCCTGGCGTAACCTTTTAAAAATCTAATAATAATTTTATTTTTATGGAGAAAATAACAAAAATGGATCTTTTTTCGGTCAATCTTTATTAAATGAAAACAAAAATGACAAAAATTATTAATCAATTCTAGATTGGAATTATCTCTAGACTATTTTATTTTTATGACAATATTTTTTCCTCTTCTTTCCTGACCATCCTGTAAATAGGAGATTTTTCTCTTTTAAATTTTAGTTAACTCTAATCATTTTTCCCTCTTTGAATCGCCCCCCAATCGCCCCCCGCCTATTTATCGCCCCCCTGATATCCCAAATCGCCCACTTGGGGGCGATCGCCCCCAAGTTGGGAACCACTGTTCTATATCTAGGGCCGAAACACTCGTGTGGTGTGGGTGATTTTAATAAAATCAACAGCCAGCTGTTGGTGAATTAATAAATCTATCATCTAAGAGTTATTCAAGTTTTATAATAAAAGAAAGAGAGAGCGAAAAAAAAAAATCTATTCCAAACTGTTTGTTTTTTATAAATTATAAATAAAATGTACAGATGTCAACATCTGTAGAGAGGAATTTAATATTCATGAGCTTTGATAAAAGAAAAAAAAAACTTTTTTTTTTCTGAAATATTTAACTGGCGTAGCCACAAAAAAAAAGAAGGGATGAAAAACTGATGGAAAGAGAGAGGGAAAATTAATGAAATTAAGTTTTATCACGCAAGTGAAAGAGAGAGAAAAATAATTCAGACGAATTATTAAAAAAAAAAAAATAGAGAGAGGGTGTCGCATAATTAGTGACGTCATCAGGAAGATGGATGGATAGGAGAATATCAGTGTGAAAGGGGGGGGGGTAAACTTTTTCAGGTGAAGAAGTGAAGTGAAGTCCTCTGGGAAGAGAGGGAGAGAGAGAGTTGCTCTTTTTTTCCTCCCCTCCCTCTCACCCCTTCTTCTTCTTCTACTTTGCTGACTGAGAAAAGAAACACACATCTAGAGAGAAAGAGAGAGTAGTTCTTGCTAACTTGTTCAAATTCAATCAGTCGCCTGCCTGGCCCTTTCCCTTCAATGCGGGTGAGTTCACTCTCTTTCTGTTAGCTTTTAATTTGTTGCCAACTTGACGACGATTACTGAATTTGAAAGAAAAATACAAAAAAAAGGAGGGGGGGGGAAGGAAATTCATATAAAAGTTTGTGTTTGTGTTTGAACAGCTAAATACATATTAAATGTTATTATTTTTTTTTTTTTTATAAATCATTGAAACATATGACCTAGTGGTTTCAATTTTCTATTTTAATGAAAAGCTTCGGATATTGTTTTTTGTATCCTTTAACCGGTTGTTGTATTATAAACAAGCATGGTGCTAGAGACAAGTGTGTGAAACATCACCCGGTATCCTATATATTATATGGACCCTGTTACGAATTAATGTGTCAAGCGCCAACTACCGAGTTTTGAGAAAATTAAAAGTTTTTTTGTTTTCATTGGATTATATATAATTTTTTTTTGTCAATTGTGCAAGTAACATTAAATATAAATTTTTTTAGGACATATTTCATAAAAAATACTATTAATTAAAGCATTTGAAACAATATTCCGTGCTTAACTCAATTTTTAATTTTTTGAGGCTTGACACACTAACGCATAACAGGGACCATATTATATCTCGTTATATTATAAAATATTATATTTAGACAGATACAGGGTGACGTTCCACACACTTGTCTCTCTAATCATGCGAGTTTATAAGACATCCGAAGGCGGGCTTTGCGACTAGTTAATAATAAATATGGCTGCCGCAAAGTGAAATAAAATGGTCATTGGGAGCAATAGAGATTTAATTAGAAAGACAGATAAGGTGTTTATATATTATTTTACTGACCTATTTATATCTATATATTGTAAGCGGAGAGTCGCAACGTTAACTCACCTGAAACAAAGGAGAAAAAAATATTATTAGCAAACAAATTATTCACATTTAAACATTGAATTCTTTTTAATTTTATTTTTTTTTAATTTTAGAGCGCTTCAACAGCGCTTCGCGCTATATTTTTTACAATTTTATATTTCTTTATATACAATCAAATTACAAAATCAAATATATAGGCTAGGCCTATATCAAAAAAAATCTGATGTGACTGTCACACAGTACACAACTTTCTCTTACCTTCGGTAATCGAAAGTTGTGTTCTCTGCTTGTCACACCAGATTTTTTGGCTCGACATGTTTTTTTTTTTTTTTTTTTTTTTTTTTTTTTTTTTATTTAGGGTTGGCCACCCGGTCATTTCTTTTTTACATAAAAACAAATAAAATACAAAATATACAAATCAGTGTACAAATAATATAAAAGTAAAAATTACATTATTCCAAAATTATTATCAAGACAATACATTTAGAAACAAAATGTTCAAAATTAAAATACAACCTAATTAAAAAACAAAATACATATTAAGAACAAAATATTAGCAAATAATATAAATAGAAAATACATAGTAAGAATAGAAAAATACATAATAAGAACAATGTTATTCAAAATTGAATTGAAGCGAATTTTGAGAAAATCGAAAAAAAAAACTGAAAAAGTGCGTCAGTAAAGTACTAGTACTCTTTGGTCGATTTCGTACAAAAGTTTCGTGTCACGTGCCAGGCGGGTGCTTAACTTAAATATACAATTTCAACCCCCTAGCTCTTTTCGTTCTTGACTTATTTTGTTCACAGACAGATCATGTCGCGAAAACCACTTTTTTGGATTAAGGGGCCTCAAAACGTGTATATCCATCAAAATGAGAAAGTAATATCAAAATATCAAAAAATTTTATTCATAATTTTTTTTTTTTTTTAACATTCACACTTTTTTCTCATTCACACTCACACTCACACAGTTTTTTCGGCAACTCAGGCCATTTAAGACTTTAGACGATAACCGTTGTAATTAATATATATATTGTGAGTTCAGGCATTTCTATTTAAGCCATCTGGTATCCAAATGGCTTAAATAAAATCATCGGACTGCCTGGGTCCGAACCCGCGACGTTTGGTATAGGAGGTAGGCACGCTACCTACTACGCCACACCCGGGGGCATTCATAATTAAAAAGTTCAATTTCTTTTTAAAAATAAAATAGTTTCATTATATTCTTCTTTTTTTTTTAGGTTTTTTCCTTCAATTTTGTGCTTTTCTCTCTCCGGAGGCGAGCAAGGGGGTCCAGGAGGCGTAAAGCCCGCCGAAGGCGTCATATCTGAGCTCTTTCTTGTACACAATTAAAACTTATTAAACAGAAAATTCAATTTCGTATATTAAAGAGAGAGAGAGAGAGAGAAAAGGGTCAAACACCAAACGTGTATGTAATGGGACAACAAATTGGCTGTCCAGTGGTCAAAAACCAATAGCATTTAATTGCCAAACCAACCAAACACAACAAAACTGTTTATCTAAACTGTCGTCGTACAAAACAGACGTAATAATAATAATAATAATAACAACTGTCACGTTAATTGGTGCTTAGAGATTTCAAGGAGTAAAAGAGAGAGGAGAGACAGAAGTCGTATCGAGCAATAAAATAACATTTAAATGCATTGCATTGGCAGAATCAACATCATCATCGTCATTTTATATGAATTTCAAAGTGAAATCATCGCGGAGTTTCGGTATTTTTTGAAAACATTAAAACTTCTCTATTTAAAACGAAAAGAGCTAGATGATTGAAATTTTATATTTAAGTTAGGTACCCCCTGAAGACGTGAGACGAAGCTTTTAAACAAAATCGGCTATAAAGTACTAGTACTTTATTGATGCACTTTTTCAGTTTTTTACGATTTTCTCAAAATTCGCTCCAAAGATTTTGATTAAAATTCAAAAATCAATTATTTTTTAGATGCTCTTTAAAATGTATATTCTCATTTTGCCATTGAAATCTTCCGAAGACTACTTTACTCTTGTAACTTCATAGGAAAAATAGGAGAAATGGTTGCTAACAAAATATAAATATTTTCCCATACTTATAAATTTTACATCTTGAATTCTAATATATCGGCTGAAACTAAATATATGTCGACACGAAAAATCTGGTGTGACAAGGCTACTCTTACCTTAGGTAATCGAAATTTGATTGTGTGCTTCGAAGGTAAGAGAAAGTTGTGTGCTGTGCGACCAGTTACAACAGATTTTTTTTAAATTGACAATGCGTACAAACAATATTCACGAACGTCACTTGCGATTTTTTCGTCACGAGATAGATAAAACCATTAGAGTACAGTACAAAAAAAATGAATTTATTTTAAGGTTCTGAAGATGGCGAAAGTCGAAACATTTGTATTGTAAACCAACCTAATAAAAAATCTCTGTTAATAAAATTAAAAAATTTTTTATTAATGATTGGATACCTATTACCTAAATTCAAC
This sequence comes from Euborellia annulipes, assembly GCA_023213315.1. Taxonomy (NCBI): domain Eukaryota; kingdom Metazoa; phylum Arthropoda; class Insecta; order Dermaptera; family Anisolabididae; genus Euborellia; species Euborellia annulipes. The sequence continues at coordinate 14,393 of JAKCPI010017375.1, forward strand.
CAAGAGTAAGGAATTGAAGATTACAAGGAAGAGTTTTCTTACCCTCCCTATTTCCAGCAAGCCTGTTAGAAAATTTAAAGTATTAAAATGAACACAAAACAGAGAAAAGGGTCAAATAACTCGCATTTTTGTCCATTAAGAAAAAAAAATAGTGGGTAATAATAACAATTGAAGCATTAAAATATTTTTTTTTTAATCACGGGAACGCCTGGGAGTTAGACAACCCGTATTGTATACGAATGGAAGGAGGAAGGAGAAAAAGAAACTCCTCCTCCTCTCACTCCCGCTTGTGCCCATGCTCGGGCTTACCTATTAATAGAGGTAGCAGGCGGGGCTTTCCTGTCCAGATTCCTTTTTCAAGTGTGTTCGAAGGAGGAGTCAAGCTTCTCGTTCCTTCTCTTTCGTTTCTCAATCCCTTACACTTCTGGTTGCCTAACTCCTAGGCGTTCTCACGATTAAAAAGAACAATGATGAGCATTTCTAATTTGTTTGTGTAAGAATATTATAATTGACACTTTTGAGAAATGAGAATCCCAATCGGGCGCGACGTGGAAAACACGAGTTTATATCATTTAATCATACTAGCCGGGGGCTTTGCCTCCTGGAATTAACTTCCGTATTATACGTTAAAAATAAAATCAAGAATTTCTGCCGAAGGTTTTTAAAGATATATTATCAAGAAAGTCAAAAAATTCTCCAAAATGACAGTCACCAATATTTAAAAATGAGACTCAGACCAGCCTGGCAACGTCACATAAAATAATACTCTTTTCTCGCTGTCAGTTACATTTTTTTTTTCCATTTGACGATATTTTTTCTCGCAAATCGTCCATTGTGTTTAAACTGATTTGCATTAATCATTGTAATATATTAAATAAAATAAAATTTAAGGCGTTTAAGATTTAAAATAAATAGTTGATGAATGCAATGTTGCCAGTTCTATATTACGTGAAATACTGCTCAAGTCAAAAGTCATTCATTTATTATTTTTGGTAATTAAATTATTAACTTAATCCAATTATAAACTATGATAGGTCACGACTAAATTATAATAAGGAATTTTGGCATTCAAATTTTTAATTTTATTCAAAAAAAAAGTAAAGATTCTATTATGACTTACGAGGTACTATCCGAACAACCTTAATAGGAATTAAATATAAGGCCTTCATTTTTTCTCAAAAGAGTCAAAAGTCTATCACCTTTTGTCTATTTAATTAATGTTTCAACTAGAGCCAACGGTCAGCACTTTATTCACGTAGCTCTATATTTAATTTGAATTACAAAGAAATCAAAAACCTTGGATGGTGTAGGGGGTAGGAGAGGGGGTAGGGGGTAGAAGAAGAGCAGCGTTAAACCGTTAGTGCAAACTTCAAATGTGATATGACATAAAAAAAAATTATTTGTCATAAAAAACAAAAAGAGTATGTTTGTTGTTGTTGTTGTTTCACCGCCCTCGTCATTCATTTATCATCATAGTGGGTGGGGAGGGGGGGGAGTGAAGTTTTAAACAAAGAGTATATATAATATATAATAAAATTAAATTTTTATAAACTCTTGGCATTTTATGATAAGTAGAGACGCAACTTATTCTTTTGTTTTTATGTAAATATGAATAAATAAAATATTTATATATTATAAGACTCTTTTGCAGTTTGCTTTTTTTTTTTCAAGGGGGAGTTATACATACATAAAATTTCATTTCAATATTAAAAAAAATGACGTCATTTAGAGGATAGGATTTTTTTTTGTGTGAGAGTGTAATAACTTATTCCCCACCAGAGTTTTTTACAAACTCAAATCATAACTATATTCTATAGTCTGCTTTTTAATTTTTTAACTTCAAATTTGAGAATCAAGACATTTAAATTTGAAAATGATCATTTTTAATAGGAGGAAATCATGAAATGAGAAAATAGTTTTAGCTCTCATTGTACATAGTACTAAGGGATAGAGCTAATGCAGAGATTCCGGTGTCCGTTCGTCTGTATAACGGCCATAATATTTCAAAGAGTATGTTATGATGGTGACTTAACTCGTGGCGCGCCAAAATATATAACTGTCAGAAAAATGGGCGGGTTAAAAGAGGTTATTTTTCCATAATTAAAGAAAAAAAGGGACCAAAACGTATTTTTCCCTGAACCAGTTTTTATGCTGAAATGTTTAATACGTATATGTAATTATTATTTTTCTACGACCTTTAGTTCGGGTATAATCTTTCATGTTTTTCATTTGTTTACATTTTAATCTTTTGTTTACATTCATCAAAATCAAAACAAATGTGGCCATGACAGTTGTATATTTTGGCGCTCCTCGAAATGCTGATGAAAGTGCTTAGCTAACATATTCAAAAAATCCCCACTGAATTTACCTAATTTGAATTGTTTATGTTATCAATATCAAATTGAAAAAGAATATAAATCAGTCCAGTGCAAAAACTTTAAAATATTTAATTTGTTATTTTAGAATATATAAAAGTAAATTTATATATATATATATATATATATATATATAATACCGAAGTGTCCGTCTGTCTCGCTCTGTTAGACCAACTTCCCGTTGAAATTTTAAAACGAAATTTTGCAGTCTTTTAGGAGGAGGTTATAGGAGAGTCCAGGAAAAAAAATACGCGCTCCCTCAAATTCTAAAAAGGGAGGCGCACAAAATTCTAAAAAATTCAGAACTTGCCCATTGGAAAGCAGTGAGTTTTATCTTGCCTTATGAAAAATTACAATTAAAATTATTAATTTCAGGAGGAGTGGCTGAATGTATAATGAGTAGTAAGGATATTCAAGGCAGCCAAAAGCAATAAAGAAAATTTTTTTCCTTTTTTTTCTTTGTTCAGTTAAGAATGCCTGGATCCAATTTTAATATTAAAGTAGGAAAGGCGGAAAATGGGAGGGGGGGGGGGGAGAAAAAGGTGGTTTTTAAAAAAAAAAAATTATATCTATCTTTAGCTTTATTTCATACTTTTGTCGACGTTTCGGCCGATATTCCGGCCTTCATCAGGACCTTAAAAATTATAAAATACACAACAAGATTACAATTATAGTACTGCTACATTTCTTTTTTTTCCCTTACAATTATATGTCTAAATGGCTTGGTTGGGGAATAAGATGTGATGATAATGTTAATTTTTTTTTGTTTACAGATATAAAGTTAAATAGCAAAATATTATATAGCACAAAAAAAATGGGAAAAAAAGAAATGTAGCAGTGATGTACTATAATTGTAATCTTGTTGTGTATTTTATAATTTTTAAAGTCCTGATGAAGGCCGGAAAATCGGCCGAAACGTATGAAATAAAGCTAAAGATAAATATAATTTTCTTTATTGCTTTTGGCTGTCTTGAATCTCCTCACTACTAATTAAAATAATTAAATCTCTCAAATTAAAAATAATAAAAATTGTTATATAATTAAATTTTTATTTTATAGTTTTTTTTTATTAATTAATTTTTTTTTTTTATATCATTTACGGTCTTTTTTGGCATCGAAGGCCATTTAGACCCCGTCAATTGGGGTCGGTAGCCAACAAATTTTTTCAATTAAATTCGAAATATTTAACATTAAATTTAGTTATATTCTCTTTAAGAAAGTTTTTTTTTTTTTTAATCAAAATTTAATTTAAAAAGTTATTTAATTCAATTATGGTTAACCCAAAAGAAGAGAGGGGAGGGTAGTTAGTGTGTGTGTGTGTTGTGTGTGTGTGTGTGTGAATCATTAGAGATTATAAGCCATGAAATTAACGTCAATAAAGGGAAAGGATAATTGAAAAGGTGACCACATCAAATGAATGAATGGCAGGTTTGTTTGACGTATCCACCTGATTTAATTAAGTGACCTGTCAAATACAAAAAAAAAAAAAAAAAACGACTACAATACCCAAAGAGAGAGAGAGAGGGAAAGGATTGCGTTAAAAAGCCTCTGTCGGATTATTTTTTTTTTTTTCTTTATGTCCGCTTACCGTGTGTGCATGCATGCATGCATACCTGCACAGAAGGCATATAATTAACTGTCACTATGCATGCGTGAATTTTATTTAACTGAGAATTTGTAATAAGCATTCTTCATTCTGCAGATGAATAAAAAAGAATTAATTTCAAGAGGATGATGATGAAGCATCATGCCTGCATATGCTCCTTTTTTGTTTTTTATTACAAAGTATAAAAAGTTAAGTTTATGAAACAAACATTCCATGAATAATTAAAAAAAAATTTTTGTTTGATTAAAACACATAAAATTTTTCTATTTTTTTTTTTATTTAAGGATATCATAAGAAATCTCTATACATATACTCGTAAATGACAATAATGCGATAAAAACTTCGACATCTATATATGGACCCTGTTATGCAATGGTGTGTCAAAGACCAAATATCGAGTTTTGAGAAAATCAACATTAAAGTTTTTCTGATTTAAATTGTTTTGATTAGATTATATATCATTTTTTTGTCAATTGTGCAAGTAAATACTGTAATTCTGGCGGATATTTAGAAATTATCTCTAAAAATATGACTAATTTAGAGAAGAACAATAAAATATAAAAAATTATTTTTTCAAAATTCTCAAAGTCCAATTATATTTGTAAAAATGCTTCAAAGTCGCCCATGATTGCAAATTAAACTATGCACTATTTATATTAATAAAATAATTTTAGATTATAATTCAAAAATTATTACGGAGATATCAACTCCCTCAGCACCGACTCCTTTCGAAGAATGCCTCACTGAGAGGGAACCTTCTTTACGTCCCTTCCACAGGACGGGATGTCACAGCAACTCGCTCTCCTCGTAGAGTTGTCTGGGGGCTATTGTGGTGAGATCCTATATTCCAATCAAGCTTAAAATGTGAAAATTTAAATTTAATATATAAAGAATAATAATTGTGTGATAAATTTTAACTTTTTCTTTTGTAAGAAGATGGACCGTTTGGTCATAGCACAGTGGTGGAGTTCTTGTCTCTTGTGCTTAATTGTCAGAGGTTCGCATCTAGTCACATGCGACAAATATTACCAATAGGCTACCAATCGTTTGAAATAAATAGAGACGGGGGCTAAAAAATCTGGTGTGACTGGTCGCACCGCACACAACTTTCTCTTATCATCGGTAATCAAAAGTTGTGTTCAGTGCTTGTCACACCAGATTTTTTTGAGTCGAGATATACATGTATTTAGTTTCTACCGATATATTGAAATTCAATTCCCTCAAATCCCTAAAATGTGTACACAAGAGTAAAGTGTGCTTCAAATAATTTTGAGGACAAAATGAGAATATACATTTTAAAGAGCATCTATAAAATAATTTATTTTTAAATTTTAATCAAAATCGTTTGATAAATTTTGAGAAAATCGTAAAAAAAAACTGAAAAAGTACATCGGTAAAGTACTAGTACTTTTTGGCCAATTTTGTTCAAAAGCTTATTTTCAGTGTCTAATTTAATATAAAATTTCAGCCTCGTATCTCTTCATTTTTCTCAAAACGTGTATTTCCATCCAATTTTTGACAAGCTTGTTATATATTGCATATCAATCAATGATCATAGAAAGTAAAAAGAAATTTGGTTTTAAAATTCAAATGAAGAATTATGAGAAATGATAAATGAAAGGGAGTAAAATATTTATGATTTAGTGTCTAAAAGCCATAGAAGGGTTCGGGGTATATAGAGCTCTATCACTATCTATCCCATTCATGGAGAATATAATCCTATATAATCTAGAAAATATGAAAATAATGGGAAAATTTTTGATTTTGAAAATAAATCATCCCCTCCCCTCCTCCTTGATATAATAAATAATACATAATATTGTAGTTAGTGTCATTTTCATTCTTCATTTTATTGCAAAGACTCAAGTTTTTAAAATGGATAAAAGCAATGAATTGCGAAAGTGAAAAAAAAAAAATCATAAATACAGACATTTTTGACAAAAAAAAATAACGTTTTAGGTAAAGGGAAGGAGGGGGAGGGGGTCAACTTAACTGAGGATCAGTGCGATTTCGAAAAGACAACAAAATAAATAATATTAAGTCTATTTTCATTATTATAACTTTGATTGACGGTTTCCATGTTATTATTCAGGAATTAATTGATGAGAAAATTTTGTTATCACTTTGTATTTAATTTTAAAATATTAATACTATTTAAAATTGATTAATGTAATTTTGATTAAAAGTTTCTATGCTACTAGTATTAAATATAACCATAAAAGAACTTTAATAATAACTCCCTTTTAATTTTTTGAATTATAAACCTAAAATTATTTTATTAATATAAATAGTGCATAGATTAATTTGCAATCATGTGTCAAGAGACTTTGAAGCATTTTTACAAATATAATTGGACTTGGAGAATTTTGCAAAAATAATTTTTTATATTTTATTGTTTTTCTCTAAATTAGTCGTATTTTTAGAAATAATTTATGAATATCTGCAATAATTACAGTATTTACTTGCACAATGGACAAAAAAAATGATATATAATCGAATCAAAACAATTTAAATCAGAAAACTAATTTGGGGGGGGGGTATCAAAACAATTTAAATAGAAAAACAATTTTCTCAAATCTCGGTACCTGGCGCTTGACACACAATTGCGTAACAGGGTCCAAATATGGCTTACTCAGTTTTATTTATAAATATTTTTATTTCAAGTTTGTAAGGGGGCAGCCCCCCCCCTGAATATGCCCATGCTCACATAGACAATCAGGAAGGTCTAAATAATCAACCCCTTATACCTACACTGTAGCTATGTGCCCACGGCCAAGGTCTCTCTTATTCTCCGGGCGAAATATCAATAACGCCAACGGCCTTGGCCCAGAGGGTTAACTTAAGAGAGAAGTGAAGAAGGGGGTATTGTAATCATATCAAGATTTATTATTCAATAATAAACTACTAATAAATTTACAATAAGTGGCATATATAATATAAGCATTAAATGCGTTCAGGGCCGCCGAGAGGCTGTTTATTAATACAAGCTGGGTCATAGCACAGTGATAGAGTTCTTGCCTCGCAGTCAGAGGTTCGCATCCCGTCGCATACTACAAAATATTTATTGGCTACCAATTAAGAATATTAAAAATTTAAAGATGAAACTCAAAGCCCAGAGGGATTCCTTCCACTGCCCCCTTCTCTCGGCGGCCTTGTTTATATATAATTCTCTGATGTCTGTTTGAACAACTTCCTAGTACACTTTTTAGTTCAAAGAGGGCTTCTAAAGATTACAGGAATCTATCGAAATTCTTTTTATCTTTTTCTGTTTTATTAATTGTTGTTGAAGTTACTATTTTTCTCATAAAAAAGGAAGAAGTCCTTCAAGGAGATCCTTCTAAAGGTTACATGAAAGCCGATACAAATAGTAGGCCTATTATTATTTGCTGATAACTCTGTTGCAATCACTTATCTGATTAGGATGAAATTTGACAAAATTTTTGTGCTAAGTGATCTTGTTCTCTTCGCTCATTATTGTTAGCATTGACATGTTATGGGAGTATACTGAGACGGATTTTCATTTCCTTCCTCAGTAGATAGCATCTCAACTAAAGTTTATTTCCACGGCCAATAAATTCTTCAAATATTTTTAAAAAGATATTTACAAGTAAATTGGCCCACAGAGAGCGGTAAATTTAAAAAAAATCACAATCCCCTAATTGGTCGAATAGTATTTTTGCTGAGGCCATTTATAAAAAATATACACTAGGTGATATGTTTCGAAATGTTTATTAATGACACTTTCACCAAAGACAGAGTTATTAAATCACATGAATGTTAAATTAAGAGCTAATAAATATTTTATCATTAATAAACGAAATAGCTGCATTTTTTTCAGAACTTACTACAAGTTCTACTCAGCTATCCACCTTACATTAACGTATTTTGAATCATACCCTATAATTTAATTTTAATTTACAAAATGTTTCATCAAGAGATTACAAAGTATAAATTTTATTCTTTTTTTTTTGTTGTAATTTAAGCTCATTTTTGGCACCGTCTATTTATATCAATAGAAATTGTGTAGCATCAGACGAGATGCGAACTCCTGACCCTTCCCACACAGCACAAAATATTGAAATTGCAGGAATCTTTCTATCTTACAGAAATTTTCAGCAATATTTTATTTGAAATATTGCAAAAAAATATTGCTGGAATATTATTGCAATATTGAAAAAAATTTTAGAATAATTTGATCGAAAATTTTTTTTCAATACCCTGATATTATTATATTATATCTTTATATATATATATAATATCACGACATGCATTGCATCTTAATTTACTGGGAACATAGTATGGAATGGAATATTATGGCAATATTGTATGGTAATATTTTGGCTATATTCCCTGAATGAAAAAAAAAAAAAAAAAAAAAACACGGACATAGGAATATTGCTGGAATGCTGCAGGAATTTTTAGTGCAATATTGTGGCACAATATACTGGTAACATTACATCGCAATATGTTGGCAACATTGCTGTGCAATATTCTGGCAATATTCCCTGAATAAAAAAAAAAAACACGGACATAGGAATGTTGCTGGAATGCTGCAGGAATATTTAGTGCAATATTTCGAATGTTTTACAATAATATTCCAGCAATATTTTGTGCTGTGTGGGTTATAGCACAAGAAGCAAGAACTCTACCACTGTACTAAGACCCAAGAACAAAAAAAAAAAAAATTCCTGAGTATTTTATTACTCAAGAGAAAAATAATTTTTGTCAATTTATTTTTCAAGCACTTGACAAAGGATCAGAGCTAATTACATTATAATTACACAACAAATGACGTTGTTTGATAGAGTGGGGGGGGGGGGCTGATAATTATTATTAATATCAGAAGGGCGGGGAGCGATGAATAAAAAACAAACTCAGGGAATATAAAATCAGTTGATTCTCTTTTAATAACAGAAATTAACGATTTAATCAATATAACAATAATCGACCACCCCCCCCCTCTATAATCTTGATTCTTCTTTATGTTGAAAAATAAAAACATCACGTTATAACAAAAAGTAATTAACGTTTTGTGAATATTCAAAAAGGTTAATTTAATTTGATCTAGAAGAAATTGGATCTGCAGACAAAAAGAATAATGAGTGTAGAGTAAATCCCACTAATCCCTATGCCCTTTAAATAATAATAATCCTGTTAGAGAGTAGAGGTAAAGCTTACCATAAAAAACAAAAAAAACGTTAATATTTAACCTTTTATTTTTGTATTATTTCCTTTTATCTAATTTTAACCTCATTTGAGAGAAAATTTAATCCTCTACAATTTATTTTATCCTGGTATATAGGTCATTTTGATAATGTCCAGAGTTTTAGAGTTATTTACAAAAAAGTAAAAAAGCTTTTTCAATTTGGAAAAAAAATTGACGTTTTTGTTCATAATTTCGTTAATAATTAACGGATTTTTATGAATGAATGATTTTTATAAAAGCCAAAGAACTATAGAATATCGTACATATATGTGTTTTGCATTCAGGGATATCTAAAATAGAATTAGGGGTGACCAAAGCAAAAAAAATGTTAAAAATTTGGATTTTTCTAAACTTTAAGCCGTTTGCGGCACGTCTAAATGACCTCCGATTGGGATGAAACTTAAAATTTATATGTATTCTAACTATCTGTATATTTTTACGGGGTGTCGCGTTAAAAATAATTTGAACATTCTAAATAAAAGCCGTTTTAGAGCCCATTTTCTATTAAAATCTATTTTGCTCTATATCTCTAAAACTGTGCCTGATGGAAAAATTCTAACTACATATCTGAATTCAGATTGAAAAAATGCACTAGGTTCACTAATCAGATTTCTTGTGAAAAAAACCTTGTCGACTAGTGTTATTAATTATTTATTTTCATTATATAAGCTCATATAAAAAAAAAAAAAATACAATGGGAAAAAATATATTTGCTTTTAATAGATAGAAAATTTTCAGGACAAGCCGGGGGGGGGGCATTAGACCCCCCCTGCCCCCGCTGACTACGCCCATGGAGGATGTGGTATATGGGCAGCCAAGGCGAAAAATAAAATAAAAATCTATTTTTTGTCGACGTTTCGAGTGACGATCGCACTCTTAAACTATTCCTAAAATTCCTTTAGCGTGTATATCTAATAAAGTCTATTTTGATAGGAAACCCACCTAAAAAAAAATAAAAATCTGGTGTGACTGGTCGCACAGTACACAACTTTCTCTTACCTTGGGTAAAAGAAAGTTGTGTACTGTGCTTGTCACACCAGATTTTTTGTGACGACATATATTTAGTTCCCGCCGATATATTAGAATTCAAGATGTAAAATTTATAAACGTGGGAAAATATTTATATTTTGTTAGCATGGCAACCATCTTTCCTATAAAGTACAAGAGTAAAGTGGACTTCAAACAATTTTAAGAGCAAAATGAGAATATACATTTTAAAGAGCATCTAAAAAATAATTGATTTTTGAATTCTAATCGTTAGAAATTTCGAAAAAAAAAAAAAACTGAAAAAGTACATCAGCAAAGTACTAGTACTTTTTGGCTGATTTTGATTAAAAGCATATTTTCACGCTCCAGGGAGGTGCCTAACTTAGATAGAAAATTTCAGTCTCATAGCTCAATTGAACACAGTCAGACCATGTCGCGAAAATCACTTTTTTGGATTCAGGGGACCTCAAAACGTGTATATCCATCAAAATCTCGACATCGAATTTTTGAGATGAATCCAATACTTTCTCTCTTTATAAAATTTTTGTTTAAAAAAAAAAAAATATTCTTCTTTTCCGCTTTATTTAATTCAAATGTTGACGTTGCGGTCGATACTTCCGGCCTTCATCAGGACATATGCTATAACTGTTGAAACAGAATTTCTTATCTCAAACTCCTCCTTCTGTCTATATTTCTAGCTAACGCGCTAATCCTTATATCTAGCTCCACCCGGTTCATTTCATTTAACTCCTTCTATACCAGTGTTTCCCCAACCTTTTGAAGTCCACGGCACCCCAAAGGTGCGTTGCGAATAACATTACACATTAGGGGCACCCTTCCTTTTTTTTCCCCCTAGCAAAACGAAAATTTTTCCACTCTGCAGAACATTTTTTCCCCTTTCTGTGAAAATCATTTGACCTTTTTTAGCAAAACTTTATTTTTTCCCCTTGCGTGATAATCATTTTCACTTTTTTTTTTTAGCAAAACTAATTTTACACCATAATATAGTAAACTTTAAATTATATCCTTTTGATACAGTAGCAACCCCCTCATTGCTGTATGGAGCCGAAGTCTGGGGAAAGGAAAACGAGCAAGATCTCGATCGAGTGATGGGAGGATACACAAAGTCAGCTCTCGGAGTAAGAAAAAATAGCCCCGACTACTTATGGAAAATGGATGTAGACAGAAGAAGTCTCAAAAACAACATCCTGGAAAAGAAGCTCATCTACATCTTGAGGCTGATTAACATGAAGGATGACAGATGGCCGAAGATCTGCTGGAAAGAACATCTGCGCAGAGCATCAAATGGAGAACCGCTTCCCTGGCTGAACTGCATCCTCAAAATAGCGAGCGACGCAGGAAGACCTGGACTGCTTGAAGAACTTTCAAGGGCCGAAAGTGGTGCGGACGTTGCCGGGGTATTCTTGGAGATTATGACGACGATAAGAGATCAGGAGACACAACTGCTATGGACTAGAATAGACAAATCAACATACTGTCCTTACTACAGACTGATAAAGAAAGACGTCATGCAAGAAGACTACTTAACCAGGAGTGACATAAAAGAAGAAGACAAGAGAACATGGACGAGACTAAGATGCGGGAATGACATAGGAGGACAATGGACAGGACAGAGCATATGCAGATTTTGTTTAAAGGAAGAAGAGACAATAGGACACTTACTGGGATGCGAAAGACTGGACAATTTTCTGACAGAGGACTGTATTAAATGGAAAAGAGTAAAAAATAAACACATAGACGGTGACGAAGGTTGGGGAAAAGAAATAATAAGGGGACCAGACAGACATTTAACCCAAATATGGAGATTGCTCGAGAGAACCCCGGCGATGAGAGATGTCCAGGAGGCGAGATGAGAAACATAAAAGCCGAAAAGATTTTCTTATCTAAAATTATGTATCAATTATACGATCAAATTCAAATTATGTATCAATTATACGATTTGTAATAAGCCCTGAACTCCGTAAGGAGAGGGGTAAATCTCTTAAAATAAATAAATAAAAAATAGTAAACTTTAATTTTTTTTTTCGCTTATTTAAATATCCCGCGGCACCCCTTAGCCATTCACACGGCACCCTTGGGTGCCGGGGCACACCGGTTGGGAACCTCTGTTCTATACTATCAAGGATGTCCTAGTTTGAGGAGGGACTCCCTCAGCACCTACTCCTTTCGAAGAATGCATCACTGAGAGGGACGTCCCTTCCACAGGACAGGATGTCACAACAACTCCTTCTCCTCGTAGAATAATTGCCTCGCGAGGCAGGATTTGCTTTATATTAAATAAATATTTTTATTTAATTCCACAAGCACTGGATTTGAACACGGATCTTCTTTGTATAAGCCGAGTTATGACCCTAAATATGTGAATTCACTCCAATCACAAGAAATAATGGGTCAAATTGTACCTCATTAATATGTAATTTATTACATGTTCGGTTGGAATATATTTTATTATTAGAATAATTGTTGTTATATACGTATAACGATGTCGATGATACCCCCCCCCCTCCCCTCCACCCCCGCTTAAATTGGATTTAATATTCGAGTCAGTGAAAACTAAATTGTTATCATAATTACAAATAGAGAGAAAAATAAGAATAAACAAACAGAATCAGTCATCAGGGAAATAATTTTGCCAATAGATAGATATTTTGGAATTAATCCATTCATCCATCCATTGGATGGTTGCATTCCAACATTGATTCACTCATTCATTAGACGTTAATAAATTTCATTTTATCATTTTTAGAACGGAAAAACAAAAGTGGAATTGGAAATTCAAAATTAAATTCCATTTTAATGATATCAAGGAGTACGTAAAAAAAAAAAAAAAAATAGATTTGCTGCTGTTACCAATATATAACTGCTTTTTAATGTTTATAACAAATTTAATTTTAAAATAACATTTGTGAATCTATTATAAAAAAAAAAAACATTGTGTGGTTTTATGAAACCACGATGCAAGTGAAACTTTTTTTTCGGATCGTAGGCTTTTAACGAATTTCAGAAAATTATTCAATTAAGGGTATTAAAATTGCGTTTTTAATCTTAATTTAATAATTGGAAAATGGGAATGATAATGGGAAATCAATTGGCGTATGTTAAATTAAAAACTGAGAAAAATATTGTATTTAGTATTTGAATCATTTTAAATTATTTTATCAATTGAAAAATTGAAAAATTAAATCTCACAATTATTTTTTTATAATTCGTCATATTAAATTTTCCTATTTTTGTCGTCATGGCTTGTGACGTCATAACTTGTAGCGTCACGGCCTTTGACGTCACGGCTTGTAACGCGACATGCTGATAGAGAAACGAAAAAATTTGTGTCGATCAAAATAAAGTTTCACTTTCAAAAATAATTTGTGATTTGAGAGAAAAAATTACACAAAAATTTTGTTTTTAAGTTATTTATTGATTACTAGCTGCAATACTCGTCTTCGGAGGGCTTTGTTTTTGGCCAGAGAAGTGAAGATTTCTGAATACCTTTTATTTCTTATTTAAGGATATAAACATACCGTTTTATTTTTCTATGAATAAGATCCATGTTCACATCCTGGCCGTGCGGGATTTTTTTCATTGAATAAAAGTATTTAATGTAAACAAATATTCAAGCAGGCACTCGATTGGAATATTGGATCTCACCACAATAGCCTCCAGGCAACTCTACGAGGACAGGGAGTTGCTGTGACATCCCCTCCTGTAGAAGAGACCTAAGAAGGTTCCCTCTCAGTGAAGCATTCTTCGAAAGGAGTCGGTGCTAAGGGGAGTCCCTCCTTAAACTAACAAGGGGACGGCCAAGTGAGTATATCACGGATTCGTTTGAAAAAATTGAGGTGATACTTTGAGCCAAAAAAAATTTTCACGTGTTTCGGCGTTTTACTCCATAGAGCCCTGATTGGCCAAAAAAAATAAATAAATACCGAAACAATTTTCGCGCTTTCAAGTAGTTTCTGTTTGAAACATTACGTAACAGTCAGCTGTGGCTAGGCTGGTAGCGTAGCCGACTGGTAAGTATATGGTCCCGGGTTCAAACGACGGAGTAAGCAATTTTTTTTTTTAATCTTTTTATGTTATTGTAACAAACAATATATTTAAAACTGTTTCATATTTTTTTTTTCATATTTTATTATTTTTTTTAGTAATTAAATTTTAAAATTTTTTTAAATATCCTTTATAAACTGCGCTAATTGTCGCCTACTTATTTGTTTTGCATGTTTTTATGACTTATATCACCCTACTTCGTGTGGGGTAAGTGTACAAGTAAATTAACAAAGTAAGTTATCTATATTCGCTTGACTACCTAATTTCTTTTATTAAATATAAGCAAATAAATTTTTTATTAATATCATGTATTTATTTAATTAATGGATTATTTTATGCCTTCTTTATTTTTTAATATATTTATATACTGTAATAAATGATATTTTCTTCATGAATTTAAATTAAATTTTAATTTTAAGGTAATAAATAAACTCGAAAAACAATTTTAACAAAATTTTAAAATTTAATTACTAAAAAAAAATAATAAAATATGAAAAAAAAAATATGAAACAGTTTTAAATATATTGTTTGTTACAATAACATAAAAAGATTAAAAAAAAAAAAATTGCTTACTCCGTCGTTTGAACCCGGGACCACATACTTACCAGTCGGCTACGCTACCAGCCTAGCTACAGCTGACTGTTACGTAATGTTTCAAACAGAAACTACTTGAAAGCGCGAAAATTGTTTCGGTATTTATTTATTTTTTTGGCCAATCGGGGCTCTATGGAGTAAAACGCCGAAACACGTGAAAATTTTTTTGGCTCAAAGTATCAGCTCAATTTTTTTTCAAACGAATCCGTGATATACTCACTTGGCCGTCCCCTTGTAAGACATCCTCCCTAGCATAGAAGAGGTTGGATAAAAGGAACCAGAAATAAGGATTAACTAGAAATTCGAGGAAAATGATTTGATAATAAATAAGAGTAAATCATCAATTGTTTATTTTAGGTATAGAGGAAACACTTGGGGATGATTTGGTCCTTTTGGATGGAGAGATCGGCTTGTGTGACAGTACTAAGTTCTTGGGAACTTATATTGATTGTGAACTTAGGTGGAGCTCTCACATTGATCATCTTTGTGGAAGATTGGCTTCGCTTTACGTAGGGTGTGTTATATTATTGGTTCGGAGACTGCTAGGACTTATTATTTTGCCCACTTTCACTCTCATAACATCCTATGCTGGGGTCAGAGTAGAGAATGGATGAGGGTGTTTATTCTTCAAAAAAGGGCTGTGAGGAATATTGTTTGTGCAAATTCCGATGCACCTTGTAGACACCTTTCCCAGTCTATATATATTTCATGCCGTCTTCTATCTTAGGCAGAATTTCCCGGATTTTCCTAAGCTAATCTTATGCAGAATTTCCCAGATTTTTCTAAGCTTATCTTAGGCAGAATTTCCCGGATTTTCCTAAGCTTATCTTAGGCAGAATTTCCCGGATTTTCCTAAGCTTATCTTAGGCAGAATTTCCCGGATTTTCCTAAGCTTTCGGATTCCCACTCCCACAATACCAGAAATGGGAGGAATTTATTAATCCCAAAGCATAAACAACCTGCCAGAGAACCTTAAAGATAGATTTATGCCAATATTTGATGTATTTAACGAATTCCATACATACTTGTATGTCCCAAAGAACAAATAAAATTATTATTATTTAAATTTATTTTTTTTAAGGGAGGGGGTGACCCTTGGAGACATTTATTGCTCAAGGATTAACAAACTCCGTATATTATGCTAATGTATAAGAACACATACACAAAGAGAAAGAGTTATTAATTAAAATAATCCCTTTGAATGTAGTTACAACAACAACAACATGTCCGATTCTTTTGTTTTGTTTTTTTTATTTATTTATTTAATTAATAAAAAAAAATATTAACAAAAAAAAAAAAAAAATGAAATCTCCAACAAAACAACAAAAGAAGTCAACATATTCTTTGTTAATGTAATTTTATCCTCTAGGTTGTATTCATATAACAATTTTTTTTTTTTTTGAAAGAAAGGATTAAAATCATCATACGTGTATTATAAAAAAGAATTTTTTTTTGTTTTTTTTTGTTCATGTTGTTAGTTAATTGAAAAAAAAAATATTCTTTCTTTCTTTCATTCACACATTTGCTTAATTAAATTAAGTAAATGGATCCGTTACAGGCTGTTTGTGCCCTTCTGTCTGTTTCTATTTGAATAATAAATAAAGATAACAATCTTTAATTTATTAAATAAACAAGTTTCAAAAACTTGGATTTTATCAAGTCAAAGAATCAAGTACAAATCATCTGGGTCATAGCAAGGTAGAGTCTCTTGTGCTGATGGGTCATGGGTTCGCAGCTTGTCTGATGCTATAAAAAATTAATTGGCTACTACTAGAGAGAGTCTAAATGGCCTTCAAAGCTAAAAAAAAAAAACAAAACGTTTTCTATTTTTGACCAGCTTTTTGAGATTTGACTCAATATAATTTTGGTAAAATTTAAATTGTAACAATGTTTTCGTTTTGCTTGAGCGTCGGAACAAAAAACTATAACCATGGCAAATAAAATATTGAGTATTATATATATAGAGATTACTACAATTGACAGAAACAGATGGTCAAGGATATGTTTGAGAGAAATTGTTAGGAGTATCCTAAATAAGAACCCTTCCCAATGGGAAGAGAGGCGAAGAGGGCGTGGAAAGAGGTGGGGAGTCCAGC
Organism: Euborellia annulipes; assembly: GCA_023213315.1. Taxonomy (NCBI): domain Eukaryota; kingdom Metazoa; phylum Arthropoda; class Insecta; order Dermaptera; family Anisolabididae; genus Euborellia; species Euborellia annulipes. The sequence goes on from JAKCPI010017375.1 coordinate 31,322, forward strand.
TATCCTATCTTTAATATTCGAGGACAAGGATATAGATCCCATTATAACGGAGCTGGATGGGATGTGCGTGAAGAGGGTGGAACAAGAAATACAAAAACCTGGAGCAGAATAAATCGTTCCACGTTGTGTTCCTATTACCAAGAGATAAAAGAGAGGGTTGGGATGGAGCACTATCTGATAGAGACCAGGATATCCACTGCAGACCGGGAGATATGGACAAGGAAGAGAATGGGGAACTGTCTTCCATAGAGTAGAAGATGGGATAAAACAGAAGCCTGTATGCTATGCAAGAAGGAAGAAGAGTCCTTTGAACACAGCGAAGTGGAACAGGGAGCGGAAAGAGAGGACAGGAAAAACTGGCTTATGAGAAGAGGAAGCGAGGTCAACGGAAGAGGAGGCTGGAGGAGCCAAATGAGGAACGGCGTCCGGGAAGAAATGGTGGAAGGACTTGGGAGAAACAAATACATTTTTTTAAGTCTAATGTAAATATTAAATTAATGTATCGAACCCTTAACCCAAACAAGGGAGGGGTGGAAGTTCAAAATAAATAAATTGTAACGATGAATGAGTAAATTTTGCTTTTTAAACAACTTTCCTCTTATAATTATTATTATTTGATATTCCTAATCAGATCCCCGTTTTTTTACCCGAGATGCTTTCGTGCACGGAGACACATATCTCAAACTCATCCGCCCTCTGGCCGTAGACATCTACAGGCACCCCGTGAAGTTACATTATTTCCTATCTCTAACTCCTCCTCTTGAGTTCATTTCTAGCTAACGAGCTAACTTTTATCCAGCCTCTTCTATGCTAGGGAGGATGTCCTAGTTTGAGGAGGAACTCCCTATGCACCGACTCCTTTCGAAGAATGCGTCACTGAGAGGGAGCCTTCTTTGCGTCCCTTCCACAGGATAAATTTGTTTTTACTTTCTCTTACCTCTTATTATTAAATATACATATAGAGAGAAAGTATTGGATTCATGTCGAAAATTCGATGTCGATATACACGTTTTGAGGTCTCCCGAATTCAAAAAATCTGGTGTGACAAGCACAGAACACAACTTTCAATTACCGAAGATAAGAGAAAGTTGTGTGCTTTGCACCAGATTTGTTTAATAATTTCGCTATAATAATAATAAAAAAGACAACACGAGAATAGAAAATTAATTATTATTACTCAAGCAATAGAGAGAGAGAAAGTTTAACTTAAATCGTCAATTGAACTGCAATGCGCCACATGAAATGTGTTTTAGTGATTAACTTGTTCTGTGTGTATGTGTGTGTGATTACAATTGTGAATGACGAAAATCGGTCGTCGACGTCGTCGTGGGTTAGCTATAAGCAATTCTCTCTCTCTCTATCTCTTTCAACAACAAATTAAATTGTCATAATCAAATTGTATCGGATGGTGACCGCAAATTCGCGTGGCGCCTCTTTGTGTAATAATATTGGTGTTAAAAAAAAAACAAAAAAACAATTGTATAATTCATCGATTTAAAAGCCATTTTATGTTTTTTTGGTCAGAAATAAATTTCTGGTTTTAGAAGTTAAGGGGGAGGAGGGAGGGAGGGGGATGGGGGAGGGGGAGGGGAGGAAATAATAGCCCTGTCTGATGATGTATATGCAAGCGTTGGTCGACGTATTATTAATTTGCATAACTATAGAGGGCTTACTTCTCTCTCTATCTATACCAGGTTGGTTACGTGCTAATTATACCATTGTTTTTTTTTTACTTTCTCTTACCTATGTATATATGTAATATATATATAGAGAGAAAGTATTGGATTCATGTCAAAAATTCGATGTCGAGATTTTGATGGATCTTCACGTTTTGAGGTCCCCTGAATCCAAAAAAGTGGTTTTCGCGACATGGTCTGTCTGTGGGTGGGTGGGTGTGTGGGTGTGTGTTCAATTTTAAGCATGAAGGAATTGAGCTACGAGGTTGAAATTTTATATTTAAGTTAAACATCCCCCGGGACCGGAAAAATAAGCTTTTAATCAAAATCGGCCAAAGATTACTAGTACTTTACTGATGTACTTTTTCAGTTTTTTTCGATTTTCTCAAAATTCGCTCTAACGATTTTGATTAAAATTCAAAACTCAATTAATTTTTAGATGCTCTTTAAAATGTATATTCTCATTTTGCAATTGAAATCTTCTGAAGACCACTTTACTCTTGTATTTCATAGGAAGATAGGAAAAATGGTTGCCATGGTTACAAAATATAAATATTATCCCATACTTATAAATTTTACATCTGAATTTATATGTTACGTACTGTCGGGAACTAAATATATGTCGACACAAAAAATCTGGTGTGACAAGCACAGTACACAACTTTCGATTACCGAAGGTAAGAGAAAGTTGTGTGCTGTGCGCCAGTCACACCAGATTTTTTTTAGCATTTCACATATAAGTGTGACTAGTCGCACTGCACACAACTTTCTCTTACCTTTATATATTATATTATATAATATATAGGCAGATACCGGGTGACGTTCCACACACTTGTCTCTAGAACCATGCGTGTTGCCCTCGGGGTTTAGTGTATGGGTTAGCGTGTTAACCTCATTTACAAAAAGTCTCGGGTTAGGACCCTCAGGCAGTCCGATGATTTTATTTGGTATCCACATAGCTTAGAGTTGCCGAAAAGACTGTGTGTGTGTGTGAATGAGAAAAAAGTGTGAGTGTGTTTTTAATAAAAAAAAAAAAGCCATGCTTGTTTATAAGACATCCGAAGGCGGGCTTTGCGGCTAGTTAATAATAAATATGGCTGCCGCAAAGTGAAATAAAATGGTCATTGGGAGCAAAACAGATTTAATTAGAAAGACAGATAAGGGGTTTATATATTATTTTACTGACCTACCTATTTATATCTATATATTGTAAGCGAAGAGTCGCAACGTTAACTCACCTGAAACAAAGGAGAAAAAATATTATTAGCAATTTAAACATTTAAACATTAAATTCTTTTAATTTAATTTTATTTTATTTTAGAGCGCTTCCCGCTATATTTTCTAAAATTTTATATTACTATATATACGATCAATTACAAAATCAAATATATATATATATGTCGTAGACAGATCGTGAAATTAGACAGTTCATGAACTGTCTAGACATTTCATGAACTGCAGCCAGATCGTGTAATGGTCAAACAGTTACATGATCTGGCTAAAAATTTTAGACAGTTCATGAAATGCAATTGGGCCTTAGACAGATCGTGTAATGCTCGAGAATTACATGAAATGTCTAAATTTTTAGGCAAGAGTTTTGACCCCCCCCCCCATATAACGCGCCGTAACATTTTTCTGGACCCCCTAGACGTTACGTAACGCACATGTGGCCATTTTTATCTAAAAGTCACAATTATGCTGCGTAGGTATCGGAAAGTCGCTACGTAACGCATTGTTCAACCCCCCCCCCTCCCCCAAATTGCGTTACGTAATACTTGTACGTTCCCAAGAGAAAGTTGTGTGATGAGCGAGTATCACACCAGAATTTTTTAAGAGAATTTCTTTTTCACTTTCTCCCTCTCTCCCTCCCTTATCATTAATAAATCAGACTAATAAAAAAATAATAAAAAAAAAACGAATAAAATAAATGTATTAAAGTCAAATTGTGTAATAGCTGAGAGGAGAGAGAGAGAGAGAGATTTTTGTAAATATTTTAAAAGCCTATAGAAAAAAAGAAATTCAACAAAACTTATTTTGTAAAAAGGTTTATTCAGCGAAAAGTAAGTCACAAGCACTTTTACAGATAAGAGAGAGATTAAATGAGTTTCTCTCTCTCTCTCTCCTCTCTTTCATTCATTTTATAAAAGTTGGAAAAAATATTTTATAAAGAATTCAAAAAAAAAGTTTTTTTTTTGTCCTCTTTGTAATTCTTTTAAAATTATTTTTTCAACATGGATGTGTCGTATTTGAATTATTATAAACGTAATTTTATTTTAATTATTGTTTCTAATTTTATTTTTATGTTACAGTGTTACTATTTATAACTAGCGGTATCGCCCGGCTTTTGCGGGCTCCACTTTTTGGCTGAATTAAAACTCATTTGGAAAAATAAAAAAAAAACTTCTGTTTTTGTTTTTTAAAGTGAAGTTTTTATTTGATCCTCTCAAATTTTTTCGCTCTTCTATCAGCATGTCGCGTTACAAGCCATGACGTCACAAGCCGTGACGACAAAAATATTTATTTTGAAATTACTATCGGGATCCCCGTTTATTTACCCGAGGTGCTTACGTGTACGAAGACACACACCTCAAACCCAACCGGCCTCTGGCCGTAGCCATCTACCGGCACCCCGTGAAGTTACATCATTTCCTATCTCTAGCTCCTCCTCCTGCTCTCGTCTCTAGCTAGTGAACTAATCCTTATTTCTGGTTCCAACCGGCTCCTTTTATCCAACCTCTTCTATGCTATGGAGGATGTCCTAGTTGAGGAGGGACTCCCTCAGCACCGGCGTGTAGCCTAATCCTTTCGAAGAATGCATCACTGAGAGGAACCTTCTTTACGTCCCTTCCACAGGACGGGATGTCACAGCAACTCCCTCTCCTCGTAGAGTTGCCTGAGGGCTATTGTGGAAAGATCCTATATTCCAATCCAGGGCTTGCTTGAGGATTTGTTTACATTAAATAAATGTTTTTATTTAATGAAAAATCCTGCATGCCAAGGATTTGAACAGGGATCTTCTTTGCAGAAGCTGATACCCTAGCTCACTACACCAGCGAGCCCTCACGACAAAAATAGGAAATTTGAAATTTAATATATGACGAATTATAAAAAAATAATTGTGAGATTTAATTATTAAATTTTTAAATTGATAAAATATAATTTTTAAAATAATTTAAAATGGTTCAAATTTTCAATTACTAAATAAATATTGTTCTCAGTTTTTAACAAGCGTCTATTGATTTGCCATTTTCCAATTATTAAGTTAAGATTAAATACGCGATTTCAATATCCTTGATTGAATAATTTTCTGAAAATTTTCAGTTAAACGCCTACGATCCGAATAAAAAGTTTCACTTGCATCGTGGTTTCATAAAACCACACAAAGATTTTTCCTTCCTACACCCTTGCCGAAAAATCACCGTGATAGAAGAGTTTATGATCCACGTTTATAGTTTCATATAAAATATAATTTTTAATTTATATTTGACGGAGGTGTATAGCTGATAATATGTATTATGTAGATGTAAAGGTTTCTGGTTACCACTGAGAGAAGTAGATAATATTATTTCAATTTATTAATTGATGTGCTAGGGTCAACGTTTCGGTCACATATAGAAGTATCCTCAGGGGCGCAAAAGACATTATTTGCACAACTCTTATGACCAAATCAAATTGTGAGTATATTATGGACAGAATGTGAGTGAAAATTTTCCAATAGAACTATTGGAAGATCAATATCTTGAAAATGGCTTGGTCTGAAGGATACTCCTATATGGGACAAAAACGTCCGCCCTCAATTAACAAATTGAAATAATATTATCTGCTTCGCTAATTGGTAAACCTGAAACATTTACGTGTACATCATTTTTATTTTAAACTAGCCAGGAAATGCGCCCCCTGGACCCCCCAAGCCAATTTGGGATATCTCTTGTTGCAATTCAAGTGTTAAGATGTTAACGAAAGATCTTGAATTCAAGCGAGGCTACCACCGACTGGGCATAGCACAAAAGGGTCTATTTATGACTGTTTGAAGAGTCAGTCGTATGCGTCCTCTCTTCTTTTTTGCAACCTTGCGTAGCCCCGCCCACAGCCCTATTGGTATACATGAAAAGCTGTTTCACAGAGCAACTAGATGCCTCTCTAATTTCCAAGTCAACTTGTCGATTTTGTGTTCCCATATTGAAGAAATTTGATTATAATTAATTTTCGAAAATATGTAAGAGGTTCAAATTATAACTACGTTACTCCCAGATCCATGTACTATATGTGTATTTTATTTCAAACAGAATCATTGAAAATTGTGCATTATAGATCATTGAATCATTTTGGCATATTATCTGTTAACTTTTTCAGGTATAAATCCAAAGGTTGCTTACCTGAATTTATTCAAAACAAACGATGATTTTATTGCTCAGAATTAAACCAATAGAATATAAGACGCTTTTTACGATACGAGTAATAAGATATTATTAATACAATAAGATCATATTTTTTTTAGATAATAAAATATTACGAGTTCGTTATGATATATGCTACACTAGCATTGCCATTTATTATAAAAAGAGCATCTCTTGATTGTTCTATAAAAAAAAAAAAAAAGAAAAACGCTCGTAAAAAAAGATTTTATTAATCCAGAAGACGTGCAAATGGGCAATCAGAGAGCAGGTGATGGCTGGCCGCGGGCCCCGACTGGTCACAAAGTGGCCAATTGCGAGCGAGCCAAGGAGCAAGCAAGCAAGCACTATCACCAAAAGTAGAAATTACAATCCAAGAGAGAGAAGAAGAGAACAAGGCAACAAGTCTTAGAGGCAGGCAATCAGAGTCCCAATCCAACCAGCCTTTAACGAGCAGAGCATTCATTCAAGTAGAGAGATTCAACTGGAAATTTAAATTGAATTGACTCGTTTGTGTCCTTATCATGAAATGAGTGAAATATATAAGGCCATTCGAACTGTGAAAAAAAAATCTGGTGTGACTGGTCGAGTGTGTCGAGATATATTTAGTTGCTCTTAGCACTTTAGTTCCAAACGATGATTCAAAGATGGCGCTGAGCTACGAATGTTCTCACATCAGTAAAGTGTACTTCAAACGATTTCCATGAAAAATTTCACTGATATACTTTTTAAAGAGCATCTAAAAAATAGTTGATTTGTGAATTTTAAACAAAATCGTTGCAGCGAATTTTGAGAAAATCGAAAAAAACTGAAAAAGTACATTAGTAAAGTACTAGTACTTTTTGGCCGATTTTGTTCAAAAGCTTATTTTCAACCCGTGGGAAGCTGCCTAACTTAATTATAAAATTTCAACCTCGTAGCTCTTTTAGTTCTTCAGATATTTTGTTCACAGACAGACAGACAGACCATGTCGCGAAAACCACTTTTTTTGGATTCAGGGGACATCAAAACGTGAAGATCCATCAGACATCGAATCTTTGACATGAATCGAATACTACTATCTACCGGGACCTATGAAGTTACATTATTTCCTATCTCTAACTCCTCTTGCATTAGTTTCTAGTTAGTGAACTAAGCCTTATTTCTGGTTCTTTTTATTCATCCTCTTCTATGCTAGGGAGGATGTCCTAGTTTGAGGAGGGACTCCTTCAGCACCGAGTCCTTAACCCATTAATGGCCACCTTATTTTATAGAATACGCAAAAAATGTTTTTAAATATTTTTACTTTTTTTTCATCTATTTAATTTTGCCCATTCTAAGCACGAACATATCTCGAAAACTTGACTACTCTTAAACGATATATTGACTGGCTAATGAACAGTTTATTGAAAAAATTCCATCTTTTTCAAATAAGGCTCTGCCTAGTTAATATTTGTTAAATCGCCTTTTATCTCTCTTGTGCGGTTGCAGACCTACCAGGCGTCTAGAATTGTGACACAGTTCTAATTTTGCTTGGTAGATGGCGTGCAGTGTTTAAGATCTTTCTCTAGCCATTGAAATTTTTATCGGAACGTGGAAATAAGGGCTCCGATCTTTACCGACAGTTCCCGAACGCACACTAATACAGCGACACTTGTCGCTTGAATGCCTTTTCGAGCATTCTGCCAAGTGTGCGCTGCTAGCCTTAAAACAGTATGTTATTCTAAACAAAGTAGTAAAGGCGTCATACAAATTCCTATATGAAGGAAAGAAACCAAGAGCTCGAGTTCAAACCTCTCGAGAGACGATTTTTTTTTAATTAGTGTATGAAATTTTTCATAAACCCTTTTATGAAAATTGGTTTATGAAAGTTCATTTTTTAGTATATGAATTTTTCATATACCCGAATGTAAAATTCATAAACAGTTTGTGTAACAGACTTTTCTTTTTTTTTTAAACATTCACACCCGATCCAGGTATTTCTATTTAAGCCATGTAACAGACTTTATATACAAGTTTCCCTTGAAAATTTTTAACAGCGTGAACTACTAAAGAGAAGAAATTCAAGAATTGAACTGGACGTTATAATTAAATTTATAAAAAATAATTAAAATTAATAACTAAGGAGATGCGGATGGACTGCATTGAAGATCTGTTGATAATCAATGAACTCTTAATCCACTTTATTTTTTGCAATTTCCCCTTTTGTTGTTTAAACGCACTTGTGTTCGTTTAATTTCCGAGATATTTGAAAACATCCCACGCTTCTTCTTCTACGCCCACACATTTATTTTAATTTTTATATAAATACATAATAAATCAATGGTTTTGGTTCTTTATCGTTGAGTAATTTCCAAGAGGAGGAAAATGAACGAATTCTCGTCGTCTTTTGTGAATTTGGCCTTATTTATGAGCAGAACAACTGTGTGCTCTCTCTCTCTCTCTGCAATGCATGCATGCATGCATGCAATAAATAAACTCGTTTAATCTCATGTACAGACAGCTATAAAACAATAGAGACCTTATTAATTTTTCATTGAAATTGAAATAACAAAACATCATAGTGTAATTTTTGGATTTAATTAATCGTTTAGTTTGCTCTAAAAAAATAAAAATAAAACACTAATAGAATAAACGTAACATGAATTTTTAATTAATCTACAGTATACTAGTAAATAAATTAACAACATTGAAATTTGGCTATTGCTCTGGCGCGCTTTTCGAACTTCATTCCGAATCATTTTTACATTTTTTACTCTACTTTTCTCACTAGGCCCTATAATAATTAAATACAAATCTAAATATTAATAATATATTATTTCTCTTTTCTTTACTTTAAGAAAGAGAGGAGAAATGAAAAAAAAAAAAAAAAAAAAAAATCTTTAAAAAATAAGTTATCTTTTTTTTTACTTTGAAACTATTTTTTTATTTAAAAACATTAATTAAAAAAGTAAAAATACAAGTAACTGTGAATTTAAAAACATAATGAACTTCAATAAAAAACCCAAAAGAAATTTGTTAATTATTTTTCTAGTGCAGTATATAACATGACATTTTAAATTTGGAGACATTAAAATGTCCAGTTCAGTCAGTTTGGAAAATTCTTTAGTAATGAATAATTATGAGTTTTTGATTTTTTCAAGTCAAGAATATTTATAAATACAGGGTAAAAAACTTTGAAAAATGTTAATTTGGTCTCTAGTAAAATGACATTTCATACTAGGTATCGAATCTGTTACTTGTATTTATGTGAAGTTAGCGTTGCTGAGTGAAATTTATATCGGGTACAAAAATATCTGGTAAAAATATCGGGTACGAACAAGTACCTGTAACAGCAAGTACCTGGTACAGCAAAATCGCGTATCGACCCATGTCTAATTCATACACGAAATAGTTTTTTAACCAATCTGTATTAAAAAACAAAAAAAAGGTCAAGGTATCCTAGACTCGCATAGCCTGTTGATCTTTATAAAATGGCAATAAATAATTTACACAATTGTATCATTCGACATTTTGAGGAATTTTGTGGTCACACTTCAGTCCTGAGGATGGTCGTATATCTGACCGAAACGTCAGCTTGAAGTGATTAATAAACGAAATAAACTTGGGGGGCTGCAATCGCTCTTTTCTTTCTTCCTTAAGAAAATTGAAAAAAAAAAAAAATTCCCATAAAAATTCGTCAAGTAGTTTTGCAATTCGAATTATTGATTGTTATTTATAATTAAATTAATTAATTAGAGCTCAATTATTAAATTTAATTAATTTAATTCTTGAATAAATTAAAAAAAAAAAAAAAAATTAATTAGCCAAATCCCACAAATGAAAAAAAATTTATTTATTTTTTTTAAATCCTTTGTTATTTTAACTGGCAATTAATTTAAATAAATATGGTCAGAGACAAACAAAAAAAAAAACTTAAAAATAATAAACAAAAATATTTTATCCAATTAAAGAGACTTTACGTCAAAATGTCAATTTGGGTGACAAAGCTTTTTTCCTTTTTTTTTTTTTTTTTTTTTTTTATTTAAAAGATTAAAAATTAAATAAGGAAAGGTATTATTTTATTTTTAATTGCGTTAAAGGATCATTTGGTTAAATAATACTTTTTTTTTAGTCCTCTTATAACTTTCTAAAATTCTGAGATTTTCAGGTTGTGGTTTTATTCTCTCTTTTCTTTATACATTGAATTAAATATCACCCGCCATTAATTTATATTTTCATTCAGACTGAGTGTACATCAAATTTTCCAATAATTTTTTATTAAAAAACTGGAGTTGCCGTATAAGAGGCAGAGGTGGTCTATGTTTATCTAAAGGAGAATATTTATTTAAAAAAAAAAAAAAAAAAAAATTGAGACCCGTATATTATTATATTTAAATCTTAATTGTTGTCAATAAATAAAAAAAAAAATAAAAAATCTTAATGTTATTATAATTAATTTTCATATATTTAATTTTTATATTTAATTATTGAATAAATTAAAAAAAAAAAATTAATTAGCAAAATCCCACAAATAAATAAATTTGTATTTTATATTTTTCTTGATTGTTCAAGATTGTTTGTTGTTTTGTTGCTTATGCTACTATCAATATATCTAATAGCCAGGGATGGGCGTTAATCAGTTACATGTATTTGAAATACAAGATACCAAATACAATATTAATTGGTATTTTGTATCTCGTTACAGCATAGGCAAAATAATTGGTATCTTGTATTTCGTTACATTTTTTAGTAATTGGTATCTGAAATTCGAGATACCAAATACTTTTTTTTTTTTATTTGCCGCCGTATAAAAAGTCTTGCAGAGGGAGCTGAAATTTTTCTAATTTATTTAATATTACTGTATGTAATCGTCGTGTGGGTTCTCTGCTCCGAATCTTACAATTGTTAGTAAAAACCAGTAAAGAGAAGTCAATCAAACCGCCAAATTTTCACTCTTCGTTAAAAAACTTTTTTGCTTTCTTCTTTCAACCATCTCTCAACGACTAAATCTTTGTTCTTCTGTCCCAGTTTAAAGATTGTTTTCATTTGCGGGTTTATTCATTCTCCATCAAGGTCCAGATTATCCGACAAAACTTTTGAAAACTTGGTTTTTTTTGAAGCCTTTTCATATTTTTATAAATAAATTTTTTTTAATATCATGATTAATTTTATTGTTTTCGATTTTCCAAAGGTATTTTCCAATCAGCGTTGGGCGAATTGTCTACTTTACTTTGTCTACGCGTAGACAATGTATGTAGACAAATGAACAATATCCATGTAGACAAAGTAGACAATGTAGACAATTAAAATTTAAAAATTTGGCGGGACTAACAACACCATAATTTTTTATGTATCGTCATAAATATAATTTTTTGATACTAATATACACGAAATCAATAGGTAAAGAGTGATTTTACAATTTTTCTATTCTCGCTTAAAGTTGAATATCATATATAGCGAGATATTGAGTGAAAAAGAAACATCTGCCAGCGTTGATAATGGCGGTATTCTTAATTTTAAGTGACTTTTATTTGAATTAGATATTAGAAGCTGTATTATGCAGAGTTTTTTTTTTTTTTTGCAAAAAAGACACACTGCAACATATTATTCATTTTGTTTCCCTAATTCAAATTTTAATCAATTAAAATGTCTGTTTATTGGTCTCCCGCGTTTAGACATTTTTATGTATATGAATTTCTAGGCTGTTTCTAGAAATGACAGATCACTGATCTGAGATGAGAACCAATGAAAACAAGCGTTGAGCCATTTGTCTACATTGTCTACGTCTTTGTCTACATTGTCTACTTTGTCTACGCATTTGTCTACGTCATGAAGTAGACAAATCAAAATATGCTTAATTTGCCCAACACTGTTTCCAATATAAGTTTAGCTGCCACTTTCCTAAACTAAATTTATTTAGGGTTCCAGAATTACCCCTCCAAAAAGTATTTTAAAATCAAGGAAAAATTTGTTTGTAATTGGTATTTTCAATGTATTTGAAATACGTAATTGGTATCTTGTATCTCGTTACACAAACCCGTGAATAATTGGTATCTTGTATTTCGTTACAAAAATCTGAAGTAATTGGTATTTTGTATCTCGTTACTCAAAATCGAGTAACTTGCCCATCCCTGCTAATAGCGGAGTGTCCATCCGTCTGTTTGACTAACTTTCAGTTGGAATTTTGAAACGAAATTTTGCAGTCTTATAGAGGACGTTGTGTAGAGTCAGGAAAAATACTCGGGTCCACGAATTCTCAAAAGGAGAGGCGGCGGAAAAAATTCCAGAAACTTCAGGAATTTGTCCATGGGAAAGGATTGAGTTTTGACTTGCTTTATGACAAATTAAAGCCAAATTAAAAATTAAAGTCAATTAATTAAAATAATTAAATCTCTCAAATGAAAAATAATAAAATATTTTTATATAATTAAAATTATTTTTTTTTTCAAGTGAGGGGGCTCACTGGTGTAGTGGGCTTCTCTAGGCTTCTACAAAGAAGATCCACGCTCAAAACATGGGGGGGGGACAGCTCTATGGGAAGAATGCTTACAAGTTTCCTTTAGTTATATGACACGTGGCTAGATGGCAATACTAGTCTAGTTAAAAATTTATCCTGCAGAGTTCGCTCCATTCGCCAAAAAAATAACATTTTGGTATCCAAATGGCTTAAATAAAATAATCGGACTGCCTGGGGTTCGAACCCGCGACCTTTGGTATACGAGGTTAGCACGCTAACCCCTTCACCAAGCTCCGAGGGCAAAAAAATGTTTAAAATATCATAAAGCAAAGTGTACGAGCGAGTTAAGTAGTCAGTATAAAAAACATGTGAATTGCAACAAGCTTGAGTTCAAATCTCTCTGGGAGCAATTTTTTTTCCCTGCTTACCTTTAGTTCCATGACAAACGTATAGATGGCCCTAAACTTATAAACAATTTTTAACCTGGAGCTGTCCAATCTTGATAGTGTTTGATCTGAGGGTTGAAATCCTGGGCTATGGGGGATTTTTTCATTAAATAAAAATATTTATTTAATGTAAACAAATCCTCAAGCAGACACTGGATTGTAATATTGGGGCTTTTGATTAAGTAAAGGCGAAGGTCCGCACAGGCGGGCCCGAGCCAGCTGAAGGTCTGTCCAGGGAGACCTGTCATATATTAGATGTTCTTTTTTATTATTTAACATTCGCTAACGTTATTGGGGTTCAAATCCATTTATTTTACATTCCATAAATAATTTTCTAATAAAATATATTTTATTAGAGTTGAAGTAAGTGGGGGATGGGGAGGGGGGTGGGGATGGGACTAGCCAGCCAGCAGCAACGTGCATTCATTCACTCAAGGTAGATTGAAGATGGAACGAACGCATCTAGAATAAATTTAATATCATCGACTCCTCTATCCATCCATCCTCTTGCATTCGACCATTTCACAAATTATTTCTCTCTCTCTCACTCTCAATTTTAAATTTATATTTTTTTAAGCACGAATATAATGTGTTTTAATAAGAATTTGCCAAACACATTTGCATAATATATAAAATATCTTATTTCTAGCTGAATGATGATGCGGTATGTGAGGATATAAATTTTAATATTTAAAATAAAATGCAGATTTTTATTTAATTAAATTTTAATTCATTGTTATAGCATTGTTTAATTAATTTTTATTTTATTTTTAATATTTTAATTAATAATTTAAATAATTATTAGATAAAATAAATAAAATTGAATTTTTTTAACAATGGTACAAGAATGAATTAAAATGTAATTAAAAAATTTGCATTTTATTTTAATAAATAAAATTTATTTCCTCACCAAAGCGGCTACCGCATCATCAACCAGCTATAATTTATAAATTCATAAATAAAATCTTTGTTTATTATTTTTAAGTTTTTTCTTTGTCTCTGACCACAATTATTTAAATTAATTGCCAATTAAAATAATAAATAAGATTTAAAAAAAAATATTTATTTATTTGTGAGATTTTGCTAATTAAAATTTTTTTTTTATTTATTCAAGAATTAAATTAATTAAATTTTAAAATAATAATTTAATAATTCAATTAAATTTATGAAATTGAATTAATTAAATTTAATTATAAATAACAATTTAATTGCGAAACTAGTTGACGAATTTTTATGGCAAGTTTGAAAAGTTTTGAATTAAATATTTTTACCACGAAAGTTCAGGATTGGTGAACACGAGAAATCAGCGTGTGGAACATCCCCCGTTAGCCAACAGTATTATTGTATTTAAATTATACTATATAAATAAATTCATAAAGCCGAAAATTGTTTAAAAAAAATATTTTTATATGTTAATTAGCATTTTAGAATTTTATCGAAATGGTAACGTAGAAGATATGTTATATTCAATTATTTGAGAATAAATTCCCTCCCGCTTAATGGATTCTTGTTGACCTCACAATTTAATACCTTCTTTCGATCATCTAGCATCACAAATTTCATTCGACAGATTCCAAGAACCATTAAGCTAATGACAGGGTAAAGATTTATTTATTTATTTTTTTTTTTTTTGAGTATTTGAAGGGCGTATGTTATTTGAAATGTATTTTTTTTTTTTAATTTTAGCGTCGGCGCAAGCACACGCCCCCTAAAATGGCTGAAATTTTAAGCTTGCAAACAAAATCTCTTTGTCATATTTATTTTAGTCAAAGGGTTGACAAATTGAAGAGAGGAATTTAATACAAAAAAAAAAATAATAATAATATTTATTTAATAAATCCTAGAATAAAAAAATAAATATTAGAGCGTTACTCGACGGTAACGGCCAGAAGATTAGAGCACTAATTCTCTATTTCGTTGAATATTAAAGGCTGATACATCTATGTTCAAACTAGTATTTTTGTATGATTATCGAATTAAATCTGTGATTAAAAATTCATAATTCCTTTTTCTTTTACTTTCTCGTACCTATGTCTAATTGTAAATATATAGAGAGAGAAAGTATTGGATTCATGTCAAAAATTCGATGTCGAGATTTTGATGGATCTTCACGTTTTGAGGTCCCCTGAATCCAAAAAAGTGGTTTTCGCGACATGGTCTGTCTGTCTGTCTGTCTGTCTGTCTGTTTGTCTGTGTGTGTGTGGGGGGGGTGTGTTCAAAATATTTACAAGAAGGAAAAGAGCTAGGAGGTTGAAATTTTATATTTAAGTTAAACATCCCCTTGGGACGTGACAACAGAAGCTTTTAAACAAAATCGGCCAAAAAGTACTAGTACTTTACTGATGTACTTTTTCAGTTTTTTTCGATTTTCTCAAAATTCGCTCTAACGATTTTGATTAAAATTCAGAAATCAATTATTTTTTAGATGCTCTTTCAAATGTATATTCTCGTTTTGCCATTGAAATCTTCTGAAGACCACTTTACTCTTGTGCTTCATAGGAAAGATAGGAGAAATGGTTGCCATGGTACAAAATATAAATATTTTCCGATAGTAATAAATTTTACATTCTTGAATTCTAATAAATTGGCGGAAACTAAATATATCTCGACACAAAAAAAATTCTGGCGTGACAGGCACAGAACACAGCTTTCAATTACCGAAGGGTAAGAGAAAGTTGTGTGCTGTGCGACCAGTCACACCAGATTTTTCTTCTTAAGTGATGTCAAACTAAATTTTTTTCTCTGAATTATTTTATTTTAATATTATTCGCTAATGACCATCTATCTATCTGTCTGTCACGCTCTATTTGGGCAACTTTGAGTTTGAATTTCGAAAACAAATTTTACATCTATAAAGAGAACCTTCTAGGGATTACAGGAAAATTATTTTCGTTCCTATAACTTTTTGAGTTATTAATTACGATTTCTTCCATAGAAAATGTATAGATAAATATTTATGTATTCTTTGCATTTATGTATTCTATTAATGTAAACGAATCCTCAAGCCAAGGGCGGATCCAGAGGTGTTTCTCGGGGGGGGGGGGGAGGTGAATCTGGTGTGACTGGTCGCACAGCACACATTTTTTCTTAAATTCAGTAATTTAAAGGCGCATTCTGTACTTGTTTGCCAGAATATAAATACAAATCAAATTTTTAAGTATTCATTTTTGAAATTTTACATTAAAAATAAATTTTTTTTTCAAATCTCGGGGGGAGGGGGTAATTTACTATATATGTTCTTTAGAAATCCACAATTTTCAATGAATCTATTGAATGAATTAAGTATACATATAGTTCAGAGATGAATCAGGGAGTAACGTAGTAATCAAATTTTTTCATTATGGGCTTGGAAACAGAGAGAGCAGCCATAAATAGAAATTTCCTAATTTGGCAAAAAACTTGCGCACCGAAGGCGGGCTTTGCGAATAGTATATATATATTTATAATACCGGTTATTGTATAAAGTAATAAAAAGTCAAGTGTCCTCGGGCTCCGTGTAGTTGCTAGCGCGCCTGCCTTGTATACCAAGGGTCGAGGGTTCGGATCCCAGGCAGTCCGATGATTTTATTTAAGCCATTTGGATACCCAATGGATATATTTACAAATACAAGTATTGTTTAAAGTCTTATATGACCTAAGTTGCCGAAAAGACTCTGTGTATGTGTGAGTGTTAATGAGAAAAAAGTGTGAGTGTTAAAAAAAAAAGGCAAGGGTCCGCCGCAGGGGGGCGAAACCAAAGTCGGGCGTCTTTATAAAAATGCAAAAAATAAACTTACTCAATCCCCAATCTTGTAAGTATACACGCAGAGCGACTAGATTACAAGTTACCTGATGTAAAGTTGGCACACATTTCATATCAATCTTATTCTTTTTCTTTCAAACATTCGCCGTTAAGACGTTATTATCTCGTTCATATTCAACTGACTTCATATATTTTTATAAAGAGAAATTCTTCTTCTTTCTATTGGATATATAAAATATTTTTCTATCTTTTTTTTTATCATTTATGAGTTATAATGACGTCAAAGAGTTACAATTTTTTCTCTCTCCACAAACCTCTTTTATTATTATTATTATTATTATAAAAAAATATGAAAATTTTAAAGCGGATTTATTTGATTTTATTATTCTCGCATGTTTCCAGTTGAATGCACATCGAGAAAACAGACAAATATATCCGATTATAGAAACTTTGCCAAAAATACGCCAGGGAAAGGAAGCAATTTATATTATTGACTTGTTATGCTGGTTGCTATGCTATTTAGAGTGGATGGAAGGAGGGAGAGAGAGGGATGCTGCGCCCCTTTTGAAGATGCCAGGTGGTATGTCTAATGATTCGCCGATAACTGGATCTGGTCCAGAGAGAGAGACGTTCCCTTAATGGCCCTCTCTCTCTCTCTCTCTCTTTGAGATCATTATAAAATAGACTGATAATAGGCTCCTGATTACCAAAACCATTGGGAAGATGAACTTCCTTTGCCTCTCTCTCTCTCTCTCTCCCCATTCTATCAAATTCCATTCAAAATGTTGAATAAGATGTGGCCATCAAAGAACCAACTGTCTGTTTATGGCCTGTCTTGCAAAATTTTTCACATTTTTCATCAATAACTCTTAAACCATAGACTCTAGTATAAAAACTGCTATCGTCATTTTTATAGAGGAAAACATTTCCTACAAAATTTATATAAAACATTTTTTTCTAAAACTAATAGTTCATGAACAACAATAGTTTAAAATTAAGAAGTGAAAAAAAAAGTTTTTCACTAATATCTCTTTAACCATAAGATCTAGTATAAAAACTGCTATTACTATTTTTATAGAGGGTAATATTTCGTACAAAATTTATATGAAAGATTTTTTTTCTAAAACTAATAATTCACGAACAACATTAGTTTAAAACTAAGATGGAAAAAAACAAGTTTTTTTTATTAATATCTCTTTAACCATGGAGTCTAGTATAAAAACTGCTATTACCATTTTTATAGAGGGGCAAATTTCCTACAAAATTTATATAAAAAAAAATTTTCTAAAACTAATAGTTCATGGACAATAATAGTTTAAAATTAAGTGAAAAAAAAAAAACGTTTTTCACTAATATTACTTTAATCATAAGATCTAGTATAAAAACTGATATCATTTTTATAGAGGAACAAATTTCCTTCAAAATTTATATAAAACCTTTTTTTCTAGAACTAATAGTTCACGAACAACAATAGTTTAAAATTAAGAAGAAAAAAACCCAAGTTTTTTTATTAATATCTCTTTAACTATGGAGTCTAGTATATAAACCGCTATTATCATTTTTGTAGAGGGTAAAATTTCTTACAAAATTTATATGATAATTTTTTTTCTAAAACTAATAGTTCATGAACAACAATAGTTTAAAATTAAGAAAGAACAAAAAACAAGTTTTTCACCAATATTTCCTTAACCATGGAGTCTAGTATAAAAACTTCTATTATCATTTTTATAGATAAGAATGTTGGCTACAAAATTTATTTAAAACATTTATTTCTAAACTCAATAGTTAGCGAGCTACAAGAGCTTCAATAATTTTTTCAGCCATATTTTGTTGTTAATATTATTTAGAATATAAAAAATATATTAATATTTTTATATTATAAAATTATAAAACTGTTATTAATAATTTTTCCTCATCTATAAAAATAAAAGCTCTTTTAATGGTAAACCCCGTGGTTAAAGAGATATCGTCGTTCACAATTCCCTTTTAGCCAATTTTGCAATTTCCCTAGATGGCATGGACATAAAGAGAAATGCTCCTTTTCATTAGATAAATGAAATTTTATAATTGAGGAAGATACTGGCTGAATGTATGATGTCATATTAGATAAGATATTTCTCGCTCCGGACGGGAATCCAAATATTAATCTTTGAAAATATGAAAAAATATAATTAATCCAAGTGTTTTTTGCCTATAACTATTTATATACTTAAGCGAATTTAATGAATTTGTTACCGATAGAGAGATAAATAAATTCCCTACAACTTTACTTCTATGAAGTTTTCTCATAAAATTAGTACAAAAAAGTTATTAAGAAGAATCAGAAAAAATTAAAAAATAAGATTTTTTTAACGATTGATTTCAAGCATTTCTATCAAACCAAATTTACCAAAAATGTAACCATTCGAGAAGGAATTTAATCCTTTTTAATTTTCATAATAATCACAATTTCGTTCAGACGCATAGTTTGGAAGTTATTTACAAAAAAGTAAAAAAGTTTGTCATTTTATAATTTCATTTTAATTTTTCAAATTTCCATCACTCTTATAATAATAATAATAATAATAATAAATTACCCCTCCCTCTCCTTTTGTTGCTACTTAAATCGCCTGGCAGCTCGTAATAATAAATGAAAGTAATTTTTTTTAATGTCATCTAGGCAATATTAAAACAAAGCTTAATTATCAATTAAGAAAATGAACAGCTACGCAATAAAGGGGATCGATTTCTTTTTTTTATTGTTGTTAAATACCCTCTCTGCATCCCTTTGCTTAAAAGTGACTTCATAAATTAAGATAAATTAAGAAGCTTTAAAAATGGAAAGCTGTCTCAAAAAATGTCACTGTAAATTTTCTTTTTATGACGACATGATGAAAAATAAAATTTATTTGTGGGATTTAAATAATTAAAATTCATTTTTTTTTTTAATTAAATTAAATTAAATTAATTTAATTGGAATGAAACAATTAAAATAAAGCATTATTGGGAATAAAAATTTAATTAATTAATTTTAATAAACAATTAAGAACAACAATATATACTTAATGAACTCAGAAATTACTTGACGAATTTTTATGAGATTTGTTTTTTCATGTTTTGATTAATTCATATTAAGATTAGTAACAGGTTTTTTTTTAGTGATTGATTTTCACGATTGAGTTATAAAATCCAGTGAAGTTTGATGTAATGACGATACAAAGTGTCCGCAAAAGCGTCTCTCTCTTTTTTTTTTTAAGCCCCTAAAAAGAGAATGACAATGTAGTTGTTGTAGAGTCAACCTTCTTGTTACAAAACGAAGAAGAGAAGACGGGAGAGGAGAGAAAAAAAAGTCGTAAGGGGATTGGTTGGTAGAGAAGAGAGAGGGGAGGGGGGGGGGAGAGTAACGAGTTTTATAGCCTTCTTATCTCATTCTGCAACAGCTAGTAAAACTTTAGCTATCTGGCAGTTTGTTAGCAAGAAGCAGAGGGTGGCGATGCCGATAACCAACAAAAAAAAAAGCAGAACTCTCCCACCCCTCCTTTGCTCACTTGGATGCTTTTTATGCACCTTAGCCGTCTGCTATTTACTTATTTATTTACCCCCATTGGTTTATTTTGTTGCTTGCTTTCTTATATATTGAATAAATCTGTAAGCTATCATTTATTTATTTATTTTTTTTTATTTAATAAAAAATAAATTCGCTCTTTTTTTTTAAGTTTGTTAAATTTAATAAAAATTTAAAAGATTCAATTTATGTACTAGCAGCGTTGCCGGCTTTTAGCAGGTCTGGATCTCCTCAAATTACACTGTAAAAAAAAATCTTAATTTTAGTGTGTTTTGGAATTCTAAAATTACAAATTTCCCTTGTAAATGATAACTACTTTGCATTTATCTACTAAATTTACAAATTTATGCGTTCAAATATTTATTTACAACAAAAAAACATTTTAAAATTACAATTTTCTTGAAAAATAGATTATGTATTGTAATTTTACATACATTGTATAGTAATATTCGTTAAAAATTGTATTTTTTCGAAAGCAGTTTGTGAATTGTAAAATTACCACACAATTGCACTACAATTTTCAAATGTCTTTCTAAAATTACAATACATTTGTAAATGGTTTTGCAATAATAAATTTAGTATGTTTTAATTTGCTTCATAAACCATTGTAAAATCAACAAAATTCTTTTTACACTATAATTCGGCCCGATTTTTGTAAGATAATCGGACTTTTACATTTTTCTATATCCTCAGAAGATCCTCTTTGATTGAATTATTTCCTAATTTATCGATTTTAATATCCCTCTCCAACCATTCATGCATTTCTTATGGAAAAAAACGTAACTTAATCAATTAATAATTCAGCTTTAAAGAACAAAAAAAATCGGTGTTAATATTTAAACAAGCTGCACCGTCTTTTGTTTTTTTAATAATTTAGACCTTGAAACATGGTTTCTTATGCTGAGGTTTTAATTGATTGGTATCCAAAAAAATCTGGTGTGACTGGCGGACAGCACACAACTTTATCTTACCCTTCGGTAAGAGAAAGTTGTGCACCGTGCTGTTCACACCAGATTTTTTGAGATATTTAGTTGCTCTTAGCACTTAAGTTCCAAACTTGACCACCTGATTCATAGATTGCGCTGAGCTACGAATGCTTCCACATAAGAAAAGTGTACTTGAAACGATTTCTACGAAAAATTTCACTGATATACTTTTTAAAGAGCAACTGAAAAATCGTTCATTTATGAATTTTAAACAAAATCCTTGGAGATAATTTTGAGAATTTCAGGATTTTGATCAGGTTTTAAATATGAAAACACCTTGCGGTGATATAATAAACTATATTCAGAAATTGATGATTTATTTATGAGTGTAAATATAATTATATTAAAAGTAATAAATATTCATTGTGATGTGTCTGTGAATGTTGTCTACCTTCCATAGAGCCAATGTTTAATCCCCATATGGGGATTTGCATGTTAATTTCGAATCACAAGGGGGTCGGGTCCTATTTGGAACTTTTTACACATTAAAAAAAAATGTTTCCAATTTTTATGAAATTTTTAAGATTCTCTATTGTGTATGAAGAGTAGTAGTACTTTACTAATGTTGTTTTTCAGTTTTTTTTTCAATTTTCTCAAAATTCGCTTGAAAGATATTGGTTAAAATTCTAAAATCAATTATTTTTTAAATACTCTTTAAAATGTATATTCTCATTTTGTCATTGAAATCTTCTCAAGACCACTTTACTCTTGTACTTCATAGGAAAGAAAGGAAAAATGGTTGCCATGGTAACAAAATATAAATATTTTCCCATGTTTATCAATTTTACATCTTGAATATGTTGCCGGTAACTAAATATATATCGACACAAAACATCTGGTGCGACCAGTCACACCAGATTTTTTACTTATGAAATGCAAGTGGTCAAGTTGACTAAGCTGCTTTGGGAAACTAAATATATTTCGAAACAAAGAAAACTGGAGTGACAGCACCTTGGATAAACGATAGTTGTGTGCTGTGAGTTAAATCACACTAGAATTTGATTTTTTTACTCTCTGAGATATTCGTAATATAAAAATTTTAATTATTCACTGATTCTAATGTACTTAAAAAATCCATTAAAGGAGCTTAGATCAACTCTCTAGTTATCCTATTAAAAAAGTTTAATCTAGATTTTCTTTTTTTTTTTTAACATCATAAGGAGATGAAAAAAAAAAAAAATAGAAGGAGCTAGTGAGTGAATTAAAAAAAAAAACAAAAAACTTTTTTATGGCTATTTTCATTCGTGATTCGTTACTCTCTACTTCACTGGACAGTTGGAATGTTAAAAAGTTTAATGTTGATAGTTTTATGACTTTTAGGTGGAATTATCAAGCCTTCAACTATGGATCTCGTTTGGGAGATATTAAATACAGGCTGGAAAAATTCAAAATGGCTGGCTGTTTGCTGTACTACACTGTAAAAGGAAGCAAATTACATAAACAAAAACATACTAAAGTAAGTCTTTGCAAAAACCATTTACAAACGTATTGTAATTTTCGAATGTCGTTTGAAAATTAGAGTGCAATTGTGTGGTAATTTTAGAATTCTCAAACTGCTTTCGAAAAAAAAAAAACAATTTTTAACGAAAATTGCTATACAATGTATGTAAAATTACAATACATACTTATTTTTCGAAGAAAATTGTAATTTTTAAATGTTTTTTTTTTGTTGTAAATATTTTGTAAATTTAGTATTCCAAAACACACTAAAAATTAAGATTTTTTTTTTACAGTGTATATATAGTTGAGTCTGATTTTCAAAAAGGAAGCTGTGGGAGATCATCGCTAATTGTCTTCTAATTACAATCTTTGATTTCTCTGATTGGACCATTAAAATATAAAATGTTTTTCTGTGGATAAAGTTTTCCGCAGAAGGGGAGGGCATTTTAAATAACTGGTAAAAAGTTAGTATCAACTACTTAAAATGTTTTAAAAAAAAAAAAAAAAAAAATTGGGAAATAGTTTCAAATGCCAAAAAGGGACAAAAAAAATAAAAATAAAATAAAAATAAAAATACTCGAAAATATTTAAATACTGTGTAGTTTTTTGAGTGACCGATGTCGAAATGTTAATGGAAATACTCATTTTAAAGTCGTCTAAATTCGAAAAATCGTGACTTGTCGCACAGCACACAACTTTTTTCTTACCTTTGGTAAGAGAAAATTTTGTACTTAGCTTGTCACGCCAGATTTTAGACGGTCGGCATATATTTTGTTTCCCGCCGATATATTAGAATTCAAGATGTAAAATTTATAAACATGGGAAAATATTTATATTTTGTTACCATGGCAACCATTTCTCCTATGATACAAAGTAAAGTGTGCTACAAACAATTTTGAGAGCAAAATGAGAAATACATTTGAAAGAGCATCTAAAAAATAAATGATTTTTGAATTTTAATCAAAATCGTTGTAGAGAGAATTTTGAGAAAATCGAAAAAAAAAAAAACTGAAAAAGTACATCTTTAAAGTACTAGTCTTTACTCTTTGGCCGATTTTGTTCGAAAGCTTGATTTTCACGCTCTGGGGAGGTGCCTAACTTAAATATGAAAATTTCAACCTCCTAGCTCAATACCTTCAAGCTTTAACTTGAACACAGACAGGCAGACACAGACAGACAGACCATGTCGCGAAAACCACTTTTTTGGATTCCGGGGACCTCAAAACGTGTATATCCATCAAAATCTCGACATCGAATTTTTGCCATGAATCCAATACTTTCTCTTTCTATATATATTATATATATATATAGAGGTAAGAGAAAGTAAAAAGAGAGAAAAGGCTAATGCAGCCCGGTAAATAAAAGTTTAATTTAGACGAGGTTAGGACTCTTCCTCGGGGCCAAAATATATTATAAACTATTAAATAATGCATCATTAGTCGGGAGTAGAACAATAAAGATTCCCCTGACTTTCCTATACCTAGTTTATTTTAATTCTCTTTGATAAACACCTCTCAAGTGAAGAAGCTTTTTATTTTTTTTTTTCTATTATTAAAATAACCTGTTTGGTTAAGAGCAAA
The DNA here is from genome assembly GCA_023213315.1 of Euborellia annulipes. Lineage (NCBI taxonomy): Eukaryota > Metazoa > Arthropoda > Insecta > Dermaptera > Anisolabididae > Euborellia > Euborellia annulipes. Next base: position 55,548 of record JAKCPI010017375.1, read on the forward strand.
TCTGGTAAGGTTTTAAGTCACGAGCTGTTGGTTGATTGGTTGTCGAATTTTCCATCCAAGCTTTTAATTCTGCAAAGCTGCTTATTTGCACAGAGCCATTAAGAGGCGGGGGGGGGATGACAACGTCAACATGCTTCCTAATACACACACAGAAAATAATAATAGGATCCGACTGACTGCTAAATGCAGACAGGACAGATAATAAATTATCGATTGTGTGCAAAAAGAACCATCGATGGATTATCAGAAATAAATTAGAGAAAAGAGAGAGGGAATATATTGACATTCAAATGGCAAGGAGACAGAATAATTACAACAAAAAAAAAAAGAAATAACATCGAAGTAGAATAAAGTGTTTATTTTAAATTTGATTAGTGATTTGGATCATCTAATTAGGGATTGGTTGGGAATCTGTCAGCGCTTTCTTTGAAGTCAACTTCCAAGGGAAACTCTATTATCGATCAAGTCACCGGGTTAAAAGATGCAGATAGTTGAAATACATAGAAATATCCTAGTTTCAGTCCAATCAAAGGTCATTTAGACGTGCCTCAAGTGACAAAGTTTAGAAAAATCGAATTTATTCAGGTTTTTAAGCATTGGACACCCCTAGTGCAATTTTTACCATCCCTGAATGCAAAAACGATATATTTACAATATTACATAGTTGTTTAGCTTTTCAAAAATTATTCATTCGTGAAAATCTGTTAATAATTAACTAAATTATTCATAAAATAGTTATCAGCCTGGTGAAAAATAAACACTTTGGCTGCCTATCTTTTAGGCGCTTTGCTCTCTCTCCGTCAGTAGAGCTCATAGGAATAAACTTTGAGCTTATTTAATTTTAAACTGGTAACCGTTGGCTCTAGTTGAAACATTATGCTTTAATAGGAGAATTAAATTCACAAGGTTTTCTGTTTCAATAAAAAATAAGATATATTAATTTGATATTAACACTTTATACGTATTTCGACACCATATGTGTCATCTTCAGAAACGAATCACATATGGTGTCGAAATACTTATAAAGTGTTAATATCAAATTAATATACTGTATTATTGAAACAGAAAACCTTGTGAATTTAATTCTCCTATTAAAACTTTTAGAGCTATTTACCATGGTAGATATATTTAACTATTTTTTTCATAATTTCTTTAATAATTAACAGGTTTTCACGAATGAATTATCTTTGAAAAGGCAATGAACTATAGAATATTGTAAAAATATCTTTTTTGCATTCAGGGATGGAAAAAAATTGTATTAGAAGCAGGGCCGGAACTACGAGATTTAGTAGGGGGGGGGGATTAATTTTCCCCCCCTTCCTTAAATTTTTTTATACAATTTATATCTTTTTCCCCCTTTTTATTTAATTTTTTTATTATTTGCCCCCCTCTCCTCTTGGCCCGCCCTTAAGGGGTGTCCAAAGCCAAAAAAAGAAATTGAAAAAATTCGATTTTCCTAAACTTCAGGTCGTTTCAGGCACGTCTAAACGATATTTGATTGGGATGAAACTAGGATATTCCTATGTATTTCAACTATCTGCATTTTGGATACCAAATGGCTCAAATGAACCCTGTTACGCATTAGTGGGTCAAGCGCCAGCTACCGAGATTTGAGAAAATTATTTAAGGAAAGATGAATAGGAAAATTATTATATATTATTATTGTTGTTATGCAATGGTGTGTCAAAGACCAAACATCGAGTTTTGAGAAAATCAACATTAAAGTTTTTTGTTTTCATTAAGATTATATATAATTACTTCTCTTACCTATGTTATATGTAATATATATAGAGAGAAAGTATTGGTTCATGTCAAAAATTCGATGTCGAGATTTTGATGGATCTTCACGTTTTGAGGTCCCCTGAATCAAAAGTGGTTTTCGCGACATGGTCTGTCTGTGTGTGTGTGTCTGTGTGTTGTGTGATGTGTGTGTGTGTGTGATCAATTTACGCAAGAACGAATAGAGCTAGGAGGTTGAAATTTTATATTTAAGTTAGGCACCCTCATGGGACGAGACAAAAAGCTTTTGAACAAAATCGCAAAAAAGTACTAGTACTTTACTGATGTAGTTTTTCAGTTTTTTTCAATTTTCTCAAAATTTGCTCTAACGATTTTTTTTAAAATTCAAAAATCAATTATTTTTTAGATGCTCTTTAAAATGTATATTCTCGTTTTGTCATTGAAATCGTTTGAAGACCACTTTACTCTTGTGCTTCATAGAAAAGATAGGAGAAATGGCTGCCATGGTAACAAAATATAAATATTTTAAAACTTCCAGTTTATAAATTTTACATATTGAATTTTAATATATCTGCGGAAACTAAATATATGTCGACACAAAAAATCTGGTGTGACAAGCACAGAACACAACTTTCGATTACCGAAGGTAAGAGAAAGTTGTGTGCTGTCGCCAGTCACACCAGATTTTTTTCTTGTCAATTGTGCAAGTAACATTAAATATAAATTTTTTTAGGACATATTTCATAAAAAATACTATTAATTATAGCATTTGAAACAATATTCCGTGCTTAACTCAATTTTTAATTTTTTTGGCGCTTGACACACTATTGCATAACAGGGTCCAAATAAGAATGCCTAGACCCACAAATATATATATATATTAATATAACAGGTATCGTCAAAGTCTTATATGGCTTAAGTTGTACTTCATAGGAAAGATAAGAGAAATGGTTGCTATAATATTTTCCCATGTTTGTATTGAATTCAAATGTACTGTACTGTCGGAAACTAAATAAATCTCGACACAAAAAAATCTGGTGTGACAAGCACAGAACTTTCTCTTACCAAAGGTAAGACCCACCAGATGTTTTTTTACAAATCTTCATCTCAGAAAGAACGAATGAGATAGAATCAGACACAGTGTTATTTAATGGGAAATGTATAATTTACAGTTGAAAAGTCTCGGAATCAGGCTACCTTAATTCAATTTGGGGACTGTTAAAGGTATTTCAACAACCTCCAAGGCAGTAGAGCCAACTATCAATATATAAACAAATTTGTTCATATGCAGGTATAAATAATGTATGAGAGGAGAATTGGATTTGTGATTTTCTTTTTCAATCCTTTCAATCCCCGGTGACATTTCAACCTCTAATAAAAAAAAGAGAACATTATTTATTGGATTTATTTATGGTACTTAAATTTAACGCCAACCAAATGTATTTTCTTCTTTTGCATAAAAATAAAATTAATTTATTTTTTACATGAATATTCAACTATTGTAGTTTAAATAAATGAATAAATAAAGAATTATTATTAACTCGTAAAATTCAAATTAAAAAAATTATTTAGAACACCGAAAATTCTTTATTGGCATGTTTCGACAATATCTCTTATCAACTTTTTGATTATTTAACAAGACTGTATGATTTTTGCTGATATGCCCAAGGCCCCCGGGAATCGAACCCAGGATCTCCAGCCTTTCCGGGGCATTGGTGTGCACCAAGCCACCGGACCCTCGACCTCTCGAGCTATATTGAATACTAGTATTTCATCTTATTCAAATATTTATCTCGAAAAATATTTAACTTAAGAAAGTAGTTAAAAATACTTATCATAAAATTTTTTCAAATAATAATAATATTTCTACATCATCAATATTTATTTTTTTCTTATCATTTGATTAAAAATGATATGCAAGTTTGCTAATCAAAATTACTTATAATGCAGTATATATGGACCCTGTTACGCATTAGTGTGTCAAGCGCCAGCTACCGAAATTTGAGAAAATTTACATTAAAGTTTTTTGTTTTGATTAGATTATATATAATTTTTTTTTTGTCAATTGTACAAGTAACATTAAATATAAATTTTTTAGGACATATTTCATAAAAATAATACTATTAATTAAAGCATTTGAAACAATATTCCGTGCTTAACTCATTTTTGAATTTTTTGGTCTTTGACACACGATTGCATAACAGGGTCCATATATAGAGCATTGCAATCGTGTTAGATTTTGAGGGGAATTCCCTTTTTGAGGGTCTCAGATTGAAGTGGAAGAAAAAGGATAATTTTTTGCCATGAGGTGAATTTGAACTCGAGTTGTTTTCAACTCTGGCTAATAAAGCTTAACTGTTTTTTCCTCTCGGATAGTTAGCTGCATCTACTATTATCTATATGATACTAAATACAAGAGGCCTATATCTAGACAGAAAAAAATCTGGTGGGACAGCACATCACATCACACTACATACGAATAAAAGAAAGAAGATAAAAGTTTGTGCTATACGGTCAGTCACATCAGATTACTTGTTTGTTTTAACATTAACATTTTAATCCCCCCTCCCATAGCTGAGAGGTTAGAGACATTGAAAAATGTCAATCAATATTGATAATCTAAAAGCTAAGGTGATTGGAGTCTGACCCAAGTCCGATTAATTTATTAAATCATTTGGATTTTGGTATAAACCGTAATTTAAATATACTTACAAATTAGTCTAAATAGCCTAAGATGCCGAAGAAGACCTTAAGGCGGAATAGGACCATGTTTTTCCCGATTAGAGGGCGTAATGTGTCATTAAAAGTATGCCCAAAAAATCAAGTAATTCAAAAATTTGCCAAGAGATGTCAGAATGGTAGCTAATAATATTTAATGCATTTGGTTGATTTTCATTGATCTTTTAACAATAAATACTTTATAAATGTTATTATATATTATGTATCTTTTATAAAAGCATAAAAATATATAAATATAGGCCAGATATAGGCTAATACTATATCGTCTGTTAGACTAGCCTGCCATCTATTGCAAGAATGCTGAACTAATTTGACAGTTGATTTTTTAAATAAATCATCTAAGCTTATTTTAAAAATTTATTATTTAATATGTGATTAATAATAACAATAAATTCATTTTTAAATTTAAAAAAATTAAAGATTATTGGGACAGATTGTTTTTTTGTATTTGCTTGATAACAAAAAAATTAATTTCCTTAATTTTTTAATAAGTCATTAAAAAAATTATAGCTCGATGTCCCAATAATCTCTTATGAATTTAATTCATTTAAAAAACACCGCATTGAAAAATTCCTTATAATAGTCTAGTTTTTTTTAAAGTACGTTTAGACGTCGCTCCTGAAACCTCTTAACATTTTTAATGAAGATATGGACAGCTGAGGTCAGGGATAGAAAATTAGATCTTAAATAGGTTACCCACTACCTCCCTTCCCGCCCCCCCCCCCAAAGGAACAAAACAAAGAGGTAAACTCCCAGAGGCAAATTCTGGTTGCGTTACTCTTGACTTGGTTTCTAGCCAATTTCAATAAATTATTCTTTTTATTGTTTATAACCCTTGACAGATAAAAAAAACCGAGTAGTAACAAGCGATGATTTCTCTCTCCTTCCTTCCACTTTTTTTTTTTTTTTTAATACTAGAAGAGAGCTACTATGTTATAAATTATTCGCCAACTACTTTTAAACTCCATTCTTGTGTGTTGTTCAAGTGATCCACTAATATCAAACTTTTGTAACATCTCTTGTACTTTATAGCAGTGATTAAGAAAAAACTTTTCGTTAGGATTTTTTTTTTTTTTTTGAGGAACTTTTTATGAAATATTTTTTGTTTTATGTTTTAATAATTATTGTGTTTAATATATGAAATTTCAAAATTGACTTTTTTTTCATTTCCTTAAGAGAAAAGAGAGAGAACATTTATCGTCCATTGTTATTTTTTATTATTATTATGAGGGTTCTTTTTTATCGGGCATCTAAATATTAATTATAAAATGTTATAAAAAATTTTTTTTTTTTTAATGAAAGGCAAAAAAAAAATCTGAAGCAAAACATTCTATCGCTATCCTACTCTTTGACTGGAATATTAATGGGATGAAAAAATTTAATAAAATACAATAGAAATTTAGAAGAGAAGTAGAAATCTCGCTTCTTGTTCAAGAGATCACTTCCTCTCAAAAATTTATTCAAATAAGTAAAGGCGGCTGCACACGTTAGTGCAAACTTGACAAGCATGTCACTTGACGTGCTACAGCAAACTGCAGCTCTGTAGGAGAATTTCGCGCAAGCATTTTAATTGTGCAAGCCGCTTGATGCTCGATTGAATTTGAATCATTCACATATTTCAGCAAGCAAAACTCCCTGCCATTTTATAGACGTCCTGACATTTGATATTTATTTAATCTATATATATATATAATTCGTAATGTCTGTGTGTCTGTCACGCTCTATTTAAGCAACTTCCCGTTGGAATTTTGAAATGAAATTTTATATGCATAAAGAGGACCTGCTAGGGATTACAGGAAAATTATTTTCATAAACAAATCTTCGAACAGGCATTGGATTGGAATAGTAATGATAATTTTTTTTCATATTTAAGAAGAAAAGGCGAGGGCAGGCGGGCCCGAGCCAGCTGGAGGGGGGGTCCAGGGGGGGGGGCGAAACCCCCGGCTAGGCGCGAAGCCCGCCGAAGGTGGGCGACGCGGCTAGTATGTATAATTATCAATAACGGATATCGTATAAAAGTCTTATATGACCTGAGTTGCCGAAAAGACTGTGTGAATGTATGTGTGTGAGTGTGAGTGTGAATGAGAAAAAAGTGTGTTAAAAAAAAAAAAAAAAAAAATCATAATTAAAAAAAGGCGGGGGTCCGCCGCAGGGGGGCGACGCGGCTAGTATATATTAATTCGTTTATAATTTCAATGTGACTTTTAATATTTATTGTGTCTCTGTTTAAAGCAAGTGAGTTCGAATAAATAACCTTCCGAGTTGACATTTTTCGGTTAATATTCGGCATACGTTGTTGCTTGCACAAGAATTTGTGCATGCTGGTACAAAAAGATTGCACATGCATGCTTGTCAAGTTTGCAGTTACGTGTGTATCCGCCTTAAGTAACAGGTATCAATGACATCAGATACCGAAGAATATATCTCTTTATAAATGAACCCTTTCTAAGCCTAGGCAACGCGATTCCATCCCAAATACTCAAGCTAAGGTATGTTTATTCTTCAGGCATGATATATTATTCTTTAGAGGTTTTTTTATAGGTTTCCATTATAATACACAAACTCAATCAAGTAACAATTTCTTTTTTATGAAGCGCTTTTCCAATATTCTATCAGATAATTTTTTTTTTTATATAAAAGCAATCTTGTTTGCCTTTTTTTATTTATTGGGTATTGACTAAAAGAATTTAGATGAAGCGAACAATCAGAGAGGAGCTTGTTTTATTGAGAACAATTCAAGCATGAGAATGGATCACTTTATTAATAATAAACAATAATTGTGAGGAATTTCCTTTAAACAGTGGAAAATTTGAAAAGTCTGATGTGGTTGGCATTTGTCCCCCCTCTCCCCTCAATAACAGACTGATTTTATTTACGTTAAGAAAACGTAAATTAGTTAGAAATAAAAATTTAATAAATTAAACGAAAGATGTGGGATTCAGATCTATATAAGATTACATAACTCTTTTCAGTAATTAGTGTCAGATCTGAAACGTGGTTACTCGGAAGAACTTTAATGAGAATAATACTGAGGTGGGTTCCCGTTTCCTCTCTCAGAACGAGGCATCTCAAAAAGAGTTGAACAATTTTTTGTAATTCAACTCAGGATTATAAGCTAAACGGCTTTATCCATTCGGCTAATCGCCAAAAATAACTATGACAATTCAGACTAGAAACAAAACCATGGTACCTAGACTACAACAATTCACAATAGTCCTGGAGGATCAGTTCATTATGCAAAACCTCCGCTGTAAGTGACTGTTGATGAAAAAATTGCGCCCGGAGGCTGTTTAAAGAGCGTTTCAATCATTTGGATCAGCTTGTTAGTGTAGGGCCTTCTTAAGAATTAAAAAATAGATCTTGGAATTTTGTAGCCTGAAGATGTAGTGTCACCATCTCCGAAGCAGTCTCAAAAATAAATCACATCCCAAAAATAAACAAATATTTTTGTTATAATACTTTGCACCTTAACAACACCAAAGGAAACAAGAAGACTAAACTTTTTTTTTTCACACTCCACACACACACATACACACATTCACACAGTCTTTTTGGCACCTCAGCGCCCTCTAGGTGGCCTGGCACTTTATTCTAAAGATTAACCTACATTGTTTTCATTGGATTCTATATAATTTTTTTTATATAATTAGATATTACTTCATGTACCCGAAAAAAGATATAAGGGTGTGCCGCCGGGAGTCGAACCACGGATCCACCGATTTGCGCTCAGTGTGCCCTTACCACTAGACCACAGCACGGCATTCGGGTATATGAACTCAGTTGGAAAGCAAATTTAGCCATCGGGAGGATTGGACCCGGATTTGGCGCCACAAATTCCTCCGTCAACCTGGTGCAATCCAGTTGGCATAGTTGAGACGACCTCAATTTTAACTAATTTATAAATAAGAAATTATATATAATATTTAAGATATTATATACACGCGTAGGTAAGCCGCGAAACGGAGATTTATATAATTAGATATTACTTCATGTACCCGAAATTAATTATATAAATCTCCGTTTCGCGGCTTACCTACGCGATGTATATAATATCTTAAATATTATATATAATTTCTTATTTATAATTTTTTTTGTCAATTTTGCAAGTAACATTAAATATAAATTTTTTTAGGACATATTTCATAAAAAATACTATTAATTAAGGCATTTGAAACAATATTCCGTGCTTAACTCATTTTTTAATTTTTTGCCGCTTGACACACTAATGCATAACATGTGCATATTTCTGTTTACCCGAATAGTCCTATTTGATGCCTCCTTTTTAATTTCTTCTATTAAATTAATCTTTTTGAAATTCCTCTCTCAAATTTATTCATCAATTTCAATTCCTAATGAGTATACAGGGGCATTGGCTCAAAGTGAATATCAATCTCAAAGTTATTTTCATGTGTCTGCAAATTCAGAAAGAATATTTAATGAAAGAGAGAAAATTAATTATTGATGGTTAGACACTGATAATGGATTTATTTGGTCATATCCATCCATCTATCTATCGATCCATGGTGTCAAATTAATTAAAAAAAAAATCATGGTTTATTTTTCTTAGTAATTAATTATACAATTGCCCTTGACCCGTGGCTCAGAGAGAAGACACTAGCTTCACGCGCCAGAGTCCCCCGGGTTCGCCTCCCGTCCCAGGCGTGAAAAATTTATTTCATTTGATTTGACTACAAATCATTTGAAATAAATAGGGATTGGGTCTAAATGGCCTTAGATGCCGAAAAAGACCTTAAATTTTTACTTTCTCTTACCTATGTATATATGTAATATATATAGAGAGAAAGTATTGGATTCATGTCAAAAATTCGATGTCGAGATTTTGATGGATCTTCACGTTTTGAGGTCCCCTGAATCCAAAAAGTGGTTTTCGCGACATGGTCTGTCTGTCTGTCTGTGTGTGTGTCTGTGTGTCTGTGTGTCTGTGAACAAAATATCTCAAGAACGAAAAGAGCCAGGAGGTTGAAATTTTATATTTAAGTTAGGCACCCCCATGGGACGTCACACGAAGCTTTTAATCAAAATCGGCCAAAGAGTACTAGTACTTTACTGATGCACTTTTTCAGTTTTTTTCGATTTTCTCAAAATTTGCTCCAACGATTTTTTTTAAATTCAAAAATCAATTATTTTTTAGATTCTTTTTAAAATGTATATTCTCATTTTGTGATTGAAATCTTCTGAAGACCACTTTACTCTTGTACTCCATAGAAAAGATAGGAGAAATGGTTGCCATGGTAACAACATATAAATATTTTGCCATACTTATAAATTTTACATCTTGAAAATCGAATGTACCCTACTGTCGGAAACTAAATACATGTCGACACAAAAAATCTGGTGTGCCAAGCACAGTACTCAACATTCGATTACCGAAGGTAAGAGAAAGTTGTGTGCTGTGCGCCAGTCACACCAGATTTTTTTTTTAATGCTTTTATTTAAATTTAACTAAAAAAATCTGGTGTGACTGGCGCACAGCACACAACATTCTCTTACCTTCGGTAATCGAAAGTTGTGTTCTGTGCTTGTCACACCAGATTTTTTGTGTCGACATGTATTTAGTTTCCGACAGTACGGTACATTCGATTTTCAAGATGTAAAATTTATAAGTATGGGAAAATATTTATATTTTGTTACCATGGCAACCATTTCCCTATCTTTCCTATGAAGCACAAGAGTAAAGTGGTCTTCAGAAGATTTCAATCACAAAATGAGAATATACATTTTAAAGAGCAACTAAAAAATAGTTGATATATGAATTTAAAAAAAAATCGTTGGAGCAAATTTTGAGAAAATCGAAAAAAACTGAAAAAGTGCATCAGTAAAGTACTAGTACTCTTTGGTGGATTTTGTTCAAAAGCTTCGTGTCACGTCCCATAGGGGTGCCTAACTTAAATATAAAATTTCAACCTCCTAGCTCTTTTCGTTCTTGAGATATTTTGTTCACGGACACACACACACACAGAGAGACAGACCATGTCGCGAAAACCACTTTTTTGGATTCAGGGGACCTCAAAACGTGAAGATCCATCAAAATCTCGACATCGAATTTTTGACATGAATCCAATACTTTCTCTCTATATATATATTACATATATACATAGGTAGAGAAAGTAAAAAGAGATATAATTTAATTTAATTGTTTTTGTTAAAATTGTTGAATATTTATGACTTAAAATAAAAGCGTGAGGCGCACATTGATAGCTTTTAAGCCTTAAAAGGAATTGTCAATTCTTAGAGCCTCCGAATTCCTTCGAAGCGCCCTACGCTTTTATTTTAAGTCATAAATATTCAACAATTTCTACAAGAACAATTAAATTAAATTATTTCTCTCTTTTTAGTTCAATTTAAATAAAAGCATTTTTTTTTTAAGTTTTTTATTATATTTTTATTTTAGTCTTTTTACTTTCTCTTACCTATGTATATATGTAATATTTATATAGAGAGAAAGTATTGGATTCATGTCAAAAATTCGATGTCGAGATTTTGATGGATCTTCACGTTTTGAGGTCCCCTGAATCCAAAAAAGTGGTTTTCGCGACATGGTCTGTCTGTGGGTGGGTGTGTGTTCAATTTTAAGGATGAAGGAATTGAGCTATGAGGCTGAAATTTTATATTTAAGTTAAACACCCCCCGGGACCGGAAAAATAAGCTTTTAATCAAAATCGGCCAAAGAGTACTAGTACTTTACTGATGTACTTTTTCAGTTTTTTTCGATTTTCTCAAAATTTGCTCAAACGATTTTTTTTTAAATTCAAAAATCAATTATTTTTTAGATTCTCTTTAAAATGTATATTCTCATTTTGTCATTGAAATCTTCTGAAGACCACTTTACTCTTGTATTTCATAGGGAAGATAGGAGAAATGGTTGCCATGGTAACAAAATATAAATATTTTCCCATACTTATAAATTTTACATCTGAATTCATATGTTTCGTACTGTCGGGAACTAAATTTATTTATTTATTTATTTATTAAAATTAAGATGTACATAGAGCTTTTTCAGCCCCTCATTGCGTACAAATATTTAGAAATCAATACATTATAAATTATAAATATATGTCGACATAAAAAATCTGGTGTGACAAGCACAGTACACAACTTTCGATTACCGAAGGTAAGAGAAAGTTGTGCGCTGTGCGCCAGTCACACCAGATTTTTTTCTAAATAACTCTTGAATTCGAGATGCTGCTGAATTTTGTATATTCTTGTAGTAAACGTGAGTAAAATATAAGCATTTTGAAAAATTTTTTGATTATTTAATTAGTTATATTTTATCCACTAAAAATTATGTTTTTTAGTCGCTTGTAGCAAAGAGTTTTATTGTATATGACCCAGGTTGAGATCATTCAGTTTTCTTTTTAAAAATTCGGTTCATTTTTATTATTTTTTTTTTTATTTTAGTATAGAAGACAAATGTTATCCTATACAATAAATAGAGAGAAAAAAAAAAAAAAACAATTCCAACCATTTGTATCAATATCGTTGAGTTTAGTGATGGGATCAATTCGACTCTCGACTTTTGCTACTAAACTAATTGCGAACATTTGCATCAAGTGAGTTGGATGGCTCTTCATTTATCCCTTCTTTTACTGGCTGTGTCTGTGAGGAACGCAAAGAAAAGAAGAAAAGATTGCTGCTGCCTTTCGAGTTTGATTTTACCATCAGTTTTTTTTTTTTTTTTTTCTAGTTTAAAAAAGAAAAAAAAGCTCTTAAAATAAAATCTAATCTACGCTATAAAAACAAAGCGAAATTTTTCATCATCATCTTATAAGTTTGATGTGATATCTAAAAAAAAAAGAAAAGATGGCGAGAGAAAGAGAAAGAAAATTGTGTTAAAAAAATTAAAACTGAATTCGTTTGAAGTCAAGAAGAACAATTTTTTCATCTGTAGGGATTTTCTTGTTTTTTTTTTTTTTTTTTTTTTTTTAAGAAAATAATTAAAAGAAATGAATATGTATTTTAAAAGAAGATGAAGAAATATTCATTTCCGTTTGTAAATTATTTCAATCTTTGATAATAATAATAATAATAATAAACGAGAAAGTATAAACACACTTTCCATTAAATTTAAACTGTTGACTCTACTTGAAACAACTGAGGTAAAATAAATTATATGAATAAATCAAAAACACTAGGTTATGTGTTACAAAATATTTATTTACTAGCCGCTAAAATTTTTTATTCCAATTCTAAAGATTCTGGAGATGAGCCTTGAGCTTAGGCAACCGAAATGCTTAGCCGTCGGAGGTGACGTCTTAAGGCGCTTCAAGAAGCAAGATGTTTTTGCTTATAAGATGGCGTTAGGGGTCTTAAAAATTTAGCCAAAAAGCCCATCTTTTACGAAAATTTGCCAACAGATGGCAGGATGATAGGGCTATATTTAATGTCTTGTATTTGTTTGATTTTTGTCGATCTTTTAATAATGAATAGTTTATAAATATTATTATATATCAAGCCCACGGGCTTGGTGTAGAGGTTAGGGTGCTAACCTCGTATACCAAAAGTCGCGGGTTCGGACCCTAGGCAGTCCGATGATTTTATTTAAGCCATTTAGATACCAAATGGCTTAAATGGACCCTGTTATGCAATAGTGTGTCAGGCGCCAAAAAAAATTAAAAATTGAGTTAAGCATGGAATATTGTTACAAATGCTATAATAGGTTAATAAATGTTACAAATGCTATTAATAGGATTTTTTTTTATGAAATATGTCCTAAAAAATTTTATATTTAATGTTACTTGCACAATTGACAAAAAAAAATTATAATTATATAATCCAATAAAAAAAAAAAACTTTAATGTTAATTTTCTCAAAACTCGGTAGGTGGCGCTTGACACACTAATGCATAACAGGGTGCAAATAAGAATGCCTGGACCCCCATATGTATATTAATCAATAACGCATATTGTCAAAGTCTTATATGGCCTGATTTGCCGAAAAGACTGTGTGAATGTGTGTGTGAGTGTGAGTGTGAATGAGAAAAAAGTGTGGATGTTTTACAAAAAAAAAAAAAAAAGAAATTTTTAAAATAAGCTTAGATGATTTATTTAAAAACCAACTGGCAAATTAGTTCAGCATTCTTGCAATAGATGGCAGGCTAGTCTAACAGCCGATCCCCTTTTGGCATAGTATCTGGCCTATATTTATATATTTTTATGCTTTTATAAAAGATAGATAATATATAATAACATTTATTAGGTATTTATTTTTAAAAGATCAATGAAAATCAACCAAATGCATTAAATATTATTAGCTACCATTCTGACATCTCTTGGCAAATTTTTGAATTACTTGATATTTGGGCATACTTTTTCTGATACACTACGCCATCTTGGGGAAAAGCCCCCTCCGCCCCTAAGGGTTGGGGGGGAAAAAATTTGGTGCTCGTATAAAAAAAGATAAAAAAAAATCAAATCCTTCCTTGTGACCTTATTTCTCCTCTCTCTTTAAATCCTCTACAAAATAAAAGGAAGGAAAAGGATTACTTGATTTTCATATAAAAATCCGGCACATCTATTTTATATTTATGCGCCATTATTATTTTATAGTCAATTTTTTTTTTTTTTTTTTTTAATTTTTTTAAATTTCTCTTTCAAAACGCCCTCTACTCGTCATCTATTCTACTTAAATGCAATTATGTTAAACGTTAAATAATAAATAATAATAAAAAATTCTTCATCTTAGGATTAAAAAAAAAAATGTTTAATATATTACGATGTGATTAATATAATTTTAATAAAATTCCGCTCTCTAGGGATTTTTTTTTTCGAGTAAAATATAGACGTAATTATTTTTAATTTGTTTTATATATAAATATTGTAAAGGAAGCAAGATGGTTTACGTAGAAGAGTAATGGTTCCGTTTAATAGGCTAATAATAAATTATGACTTATTATAATTTCAGAGGATCAAACTTTTATACATTAACTAAATTGCTTATCATCATATTCTAAGTTTATTTTTTAAATTCGCTATTAACTCGGTCTTATTAAGGCCCAAGAGATTGATCAGGGACTCACATCTTGTGGGTACGTGGATAACGACCACGAGCTACCCTAGCTGGGACTGAAAGTACTTCTATTCTTTGCATGCCCGTCTCTTTCTTTCTATATTTTCAACAGGCCATGCGACCATGGGCGTAACTAGGGGGTGCCGGAGGGGGCTGACCCCCGCCAGAAGGCTGGTGCCCCCCCCCCCCAGAAAGCTCCTTACCCCAAGAAAAATAGAGAAAATATGGGCCTTTCCAGGCCCACCGGAGGATAGCTGGTCCCATGGCCCCCCCCCAGCCAAATTCTCTAGTTACGCCCATGCGTGCGACGGACCGGCCTGTTCTATTCCTTCCCGGTCGTAAAAAGCCATGAATGACTAATTCCGCCGACCCCCCGAATCAGGCAAAGAAAGAAGAAAAAGATTAAGGCCCAAGAGAACAGGAAGATTTTTTTTTTAAACATTCAGACTTTTTTCATTCACACTCACACACATTCTCACAGTCTTTTCGGCAACTTAGGCCATATAAGACTACGATAACCGTTATATATGAGATAATATCTATTGGAGGTCCAGGCATTTCTATTTAAGCAATTTGGTATCCAAATGGCTTAAATAAAATCATCGGACTGCCTGGGGTCCAAACTCGTGACTTTTGGTATACGAGGTTAGCACGCTAACCCCTACACCAAGCCCCGAGGGTGGGAAGATTTTTTAAACCATAAAATGTGTCCTGTAAATGCTAAATACAAGTTTTAATTGCCCCCAAAAATAAAATAAAATATAAGGGGAATGTATTATAATCGTGAAAATCTATTGATAATCTCCCATTTTTTTTTTTTTTTTTTTTGTATAGATAAATATTTGTATTCTTTGAATTTATGTATTCTATGAATGTAATCAAATCCTCAAACAGGCACTGGATTGAAATAGTAGGCCTAATAATAATTTTTTTTTCATTATTAAGAAAAAGCGAGCCCTCGGGGCATGGCGTAGAGGTTAGCGTGCTAACCTCATATACCAAACGTCGCGGGTTCGGACCCCAGGCAGTCCGATGATTTTATATAAGGCATTTGGATACCAAATGGCTTAAATAAGAATGCCTGGACTCCACATATGTATATTTATCAATACCGGATATCGTAAAAAGTCTTATATGGCCTAAGTTGCCGAAAAGACTGTGTGAATGTGTGTGTGAGTGTGAGTGTGAATGAGAAAAAAGTGTGAGTGTTTAAAAAAAAAAAGAAAAGGCGAGCCCTCGGGCTTGGTGTAGTTGGTAGCGTGTCTGCCTTGTATACCAAGAGTCGAGGGTTCGGATCCCAGGCAGACCGATGATTTTATTTAAGCCATTTGGATACCAAAAAGAATGCCTGGACCCCCAATTATATTCATTAACAACGGTTATCGTAAAAGTTTCAAAGGCCTAAGTTGGCGAAAAGACTTTGTGCATGTGCGTGTGAATGGGAAAAAAGTATGAGTGTTAAAAAAAAAAGAGGGTCTTATATGTGCCACAGTGCATTAATGTAAAAAATGAACAAGAAAAAAAAAAGAAAAGGCGAGAGACCGCCGCAGGCTGGCCCCTAGCCAGCTGGCGGGGGTCCAGGGGGCGAAACCCGCCGAGGCCTGGCCGCGCGGCTAGTGTAATAATATTAAAATTAAAAACATTTGTTACAAAAATGAAAAAAAATCTTTAACCAATAATGTTTGAATTTTAATCTGACGACTAGATCAGGTCATATTTAATTTTTGTCCTATATAATTAAATATTCTCATCCGTCATTTATGTCAATGTTTTATTCATGGTCGAATTTAATTATTAAATATCAAATATAGAGAGTGAGCGAGAGAGAGAATGAAAAAAATTCGATTGATGGGTTATGTGTTATTACGTAAAAAAAAAAATTGACTAAATTTTACGTGATTAAATTAAATAGAGTGAAATCAACCAACGAATGGAAATTTATTCATAATTTATTTATGATTAGAGATCAAAAATTAAATCGCCTTTATGAAAAAAAAAAAAAATTTACATGTTAAATTGAAGATAATTTTTTAAAATCTGGTGTTAGTAACCTCACAGAACACAATTTTTTTTTTACTTTCGGTATTTGAGTGTTATATAGTGCCTGTCACACTAGATATTTCCGATAGTGTAATAAAACCTAAGAGGTAAATTTATTTTCAATCATAGACCATTTCTCTTTTTTTTCTATTAAGGGGCTTCAAGAGGGCACATTGAATCTTTAGTCCGAAATTACTCAGGCATTTTAAAGTATTTTTTTATGCAGTTTCTTTTAAAATGATTTAAATTCGTGAGCATTTTACATAATAGAATGCTTTATTTTAATTACGATTAATTAAAATAAAGCATTCTATATTTATAGAAAATGAAAAAAAAATCTATTATGAAAATTGTTTTTTTTTTTAATCTAAAAATGTAAAAATCATTAATATTCAACCTATAATAACAAAATATCAAGTCAAAAATAAACTTCGTATTTATTTAAAAATTAACGGTCAAATAGTTAAGCACTCGTTCAAAAGATGGCAGGCTAGTCTAACTGCCGGCATTATCAGATCACTTATAACTTATATTTATATATTTTTATGCTGTTATAAATGATATATATAATATATAATAATATTTATAAACTATTTATTATTAAAAGATCTAAAAAAATCAAACAAATACTTGAGATTAAATATAGCCCTAGCATCCTGCCATCTGTTGGCAAATTTTCGTAATATTTGGACTTTTTTAAGAGCTCTAACGCCAAATTATTGGCGAAAACATGCGAACCGTCCTATCGAAGCCTCTTAAGTACAAGAGTAAAGCTTTGCTAAAACAATTTTGGGAACAATATGAGAAAACATTTAAATAAAAATAGGGTAAGAGAAAGTAATAAAGTAATAATTGTTATTGATTTTTATCAAAATCGTTAGAGCCACTTTTGAGAAAAAAATCGAAAATGGTACATTGATATTTATATTCTTTTATTGATTTTATTTAAAAGCTTTGCGTTGCTTGGCCAGGGGGTTTGCAGCTTAAATATAAAATTTCAAACTTGTAGCTCTTTCATTTTTGTCCACTGTCAGACAGACAGTTCATTTTGGCAGGCCCTACTTTTTTAGAATGCAAACGTGTATTTCAATCAAAATCTCTATATCGAATTTTTTATAAGATCACAAAACTTTCTCTCTATTAACATATACAGGTAATAGAAATTAATTTGTTATAATAACGTCTTTCTAATAGAAATCCTCGTTGATATTATTGATGAAATATCTTTAATTTCCAGGAAACTCAGTCTACGTTATAATACGGTATATTTAATTTAAAGCTTATATCTTTGGAACTGCTCTACCTAAACTTTGTTCAATTAGATTTCAAATATCCATTCAAAGTAGGAATAGAAAGGAATAGGAAACTTAATTCCTTATTAATAAATAAATACATTCACTGAGAGATTAAGCCCAGCCTACTTACTGAGAGTTAATCCTTAAGGTACATACAGTAGTTGATCCTGCACCTCAAAGCAATAATAGGAGTTACATTTGGAGGAGATTCATTAACTCCCTTCGGCAGATTGCGCAGCTAGATTCTTTGTTTATATTTTGCCTTTTAGCCTTAAAAAGGTTGGGCAAAATCTACTCAACAAGATATTACACAAAATAATTGTTTAAGTTCACTGTAACAAAGATTTGTTGATTTTACAATTGTGTAGGAAGCAAATTTCATAAACAAAAACATACTAAAGTCTTCTCAAAAACCATTTCCAAATATATTGTAATTTTAGCAAGACATTTGAAAATTAGAGTGCAATTGCATGGTAATTTTAGAATTCCCAAACTGCTTTCGAAAATTACAACACAATATTTTTAACGAAAATTATTATACAATGTATGTAAAATTACAATAGGGGTATACAATACAAATGATTTAGAAGCTGTAGACCTTCCTTGGAGGTGTGATTATTGTTCATAAGTTTGATTTATTGCTTTTTTTAACAAATATACAAGAATTGTAAAAATGTATATAATAAAAGTAACATAATTTTGGTTTTTTTTTTTTTTTTTTTTTTTTTTACTATTATATTTGAGGTTAAAATAAATTGTTTAATTCAGTTATCACCTTTTCCAAAACTGTTCGTCATCTTATCCTGTTCGGGTAAGAAGACGAAAACAACTTTTTTTTTACAAAAATGCATTTTTTCGTATTTATCTTAAGAAATAAAATTGTCAAAAAATATTATTGTAAACTAAAAAGTTGTAGGAAGATTTTGACGTAACGATTACCAGAATTGACCAAAGATTGGCTAAACTTCGCCATCTTACGCGACTTTGCCCTACATACTCTATTTTTCGAGGAAAATTGTAATTTAAAAATGCTTTTTTTGTTGTAAATATTTGAACGCATACATTTGTAAATTTAATAGATAAATGCATAATAGTTATCATTTAAAAGGAAAATTTGTAAATTTAGTATTTCAAAACACACTAAAATTAAGATTTTTTTTTACAGTGTTGTTCGTTTTTTACTTTCTCTTACCTCTATATATGTTAATATATAGAGAGAGAATCAAAATCGGCCAAAGAGTATTTCTACTAGTACTTTACTGAAGTAGTTTTTCAGTTTTTTCGATTTTCTCAAAATTCGCTCTAACGACTTTGATTAAAATTCAAAAATCAATTATTTTTGTATTTTAAATTGTACTCTGGGGTATATTCTCATTTTGCTATTGAAATGTTTTGAACCACACTTTACTCTTGTACTTCATAGGAAAGATAAGAGAAATGGTTGCCATGGTAACAAAATATAAATATTTTGAATTCTTGAATTCAAATGTACTGTACTGTCGGAAGATAAATATATCTCGACACAAAATAAATCTGGTGTGACAAGCGGAAAACACAACTTTCGATTACCGAAGGTAAGAGAAAGTTGTGTGGTGTGCGATAGTCCCACCAGATTTTTTATTTTTCTTTTATTCTTGGCTAAGTAGGGAAGTA
>JAKCPI010017376.1:0-48780 GCA_023213315.1 Euborellia annulipes
TTTTTAAAATAAAAAAAAAAAAAATTATAATTTTTTTACAAATTTCTGTACATATTTAAAATTAATTGAAACTTTTTTTCCCCCCAAATGCGTTTTATTGGGGGAAAACCTTAAAAAAAAAAAAAAAACCTATTTTGGGTGCTACAAAAACCTAAAAACGTTTTGAATCGAACCTAAAAATCCGGTCCCTAGTTATAAAGCAGTTTGATCTACTTGTGACACTAATGTAAAACTTTTGAAACTAACAATGACAACGTTAGTGACCGAGATCCCTCTCTTTTATTTAAACGAAGATAAATTCTGCGGGCTGCTATTACTTTTATGATTATTAGATTGTTTTTTTTCCCCTCCATTTGTTCTCTAAGTCGAATCTGATGTCTTTTAATGTGCCAAATAGATTACAGTTGATGATGGAGGATGCAACAAAAAAAAAAAAATATCTTCTTCCTCTATGATGATGACATGAAGGCGTGATTAAAATATATTTATAATTTATAAGAGATATTCTCCCATGTTGATTTTCTGTCCTCGCAATGATTCTTCTTATTGGCCTAGCGGAGTGTAATTAGAGATAGACGATATCTAGTTCGAACTATTTTATTTTATTTATTTTTTTTTTAATACAAATAGTTTATCTCATGGCGTTTATCTTTGCATTTTTCTAAGTATAATTTTTTTATTATTATTATATTGATAGTATTCTCCTTGTCACCATTTTCATAAATACAAGATGGCGATTTGTATTAAACTAGAATCTATATATAATAATAACGGAGTGCCCGTCTGTCACGCTCTGTTTGACCAATTTTTCGTTAGAATTTTGAAATGTAATTTTGCAGTTTTATAAAGGACGTTATGGAGAGTCCAGGAAAGTTACTCGGGTCCCGAAATTCCTATAACTTTTTGAGTTATTAATTCCTCAAGTTACGATTTCTCCTATTTAAGTATATTTAAGTATTCTTTGCATTGATGTATTCTATGGATATAAACAAATCCTCAAGCAGGCACTGGATTGGAATATGTAGTAGGCCTAATGATAATTTTCTTTGGAGAGAACTCAAGAGATCAACTTTGTCCTAAATAATTAAGAAATATTGAGGAGACACTTGGCCAGGGAGTTTGCCTATCCTGAAGCCCCCTCCCCTCCTTCCTGGTTATTGTTTCAAAGTGAATCCTTTCCCATTTTGAGTTTTTTCTTAAAGCCAACGAATAATTAATTTTAATTATTTTTTTTTTAACAATCACACTTTTTTCTCATTCATACTCACACTCACACACACATTCACACAGTCTTTTCGGTAACTTAGGCCATTTAAGACTTTATACGATAACCGTTGTGATTAATATATAAATTTTGGGTTCAGGCATTTCTATTTATTTCAACTATCAACACCTAAGTTCATCACAACAAAATACTTCCGCAATTTAATCCAAATCATAATTGCTTGTGCAAATCCAATTTAAATATTTCTATTTAAGCCATCTGGTATCCAAATGGCTTAAATAAAATCATCGGACTGCCTGGGTCCGAACCCGCGACGTTTGGTATAGAAGGGAGGCGCTCTACCTACTACGCCAATCGGGGGCATTAAAAAAGATATAAACCCGGAAAAATATTTATATTTTGTTACCATGGCAACCATTTCTCTTATCTTTCCTATGAAGTACAAGAGTATAGAAATACCTGGACCCCCAATAGATATATTCATTACAACGGTTATTGTAAAGTTTTATATGGCCTAAGTTGCCCAAAAGACTGTGTGAATGTGTGTGTGAGTGTGAGTGTGAATGAGAAAAAAGTGTGAATGTTAAAAAAAAAAATCTGGTGTGACTGGCGCACAGCACACAACTTTCTCTTACCCTTCGGTAAGAGAAAGTTGCGCACTGTGCTGGTCACACCAGATTTTTTGTGTCGAGATATATTTAGTTTCCGATAGCACCTTAGTTTCAAACTTGCATTTTAAATGTTGACTGCTTCAAATAAACTATGGTTATTTTTCAAAATTTTAATCTCATATTTGGACATTTTATACACAATATAGAATCGTAAATAAATACAAAATTTCATAAGAATTGGAAAAAAAATTTTTAAATGCTTAAAAAGTTTCAAAGGGGACCCCCTTTTGAATCGAAATTAACATACAAATCCCTATAGGAAATTAACATTAGGCCTATGAGAGAAGGTGGAGAGACAGGCGATAATGTTTGCAAGTAGAGAGAGAGAGATATATATGTTTTCTCCTAAGCAATTAAAGACACAAATAAAATAAAAATAAATGGGAATTTAAATAATAATTGATTTTTACTTTCTCTTACCCTATATATGAAATATATAGAGAGAGAAAGTATTGCGATCATGTCAAAAATTCGATGTCGAGATTTTGATGGATATACATGTTTTGAGGTCCCCTGAGTCCAAAAAAGTGGGTCCCGCAAATTGGTCTGTGTGTGTGTGTGTGTCTGTGTGTCTGTGTGTCTGTGTGTCTGTATGTGTGGAACCATTTTTTTAGCATGAAGGAATTGAGCTACCGGATTGAAATTTTATATTTAACTTAGGTACCTTTGAAGAATCTCAAAATAAGCTTTTGAACAAAATCGGCCAAAAAGTACTAGTACTTTACTGATGTACTTTTTCAGTTTTTTTCGATTTTCTCAAAATTCCCTCCAAGGATTTTTTTTAAAATTCATAAATTAACTATTTTTTAGATGCTCTTTAAAATGTATATTCTCATTTTGCCGTTGAAATCTTCTGAAGACCACTTTACTCTTGTTCTTCATAGGAAAGATAGAACTGGTTGCCATGGTAACGGAATTTAAATCTTTTTCTTTTTTATTAGATTAAAAATCAATTATTATTTAAATTCCCATTTTTTTTTTATTTTATTTGTGTCTTTAATTGTTTCCGGGAAAACATATATTACTCTCTTTCTCACTTGCAAACATTATCGCCTGTCTCTCCGCCTTCTCTCATAGGCCTAATGTTAATTTCCTATAGGGATTTATATGTTAATTTCGATTCAAAAGGGGGTCCCCTTTGGAACTTTTTACGCATTTAAAATTTTTTTTTTCCAATTCTTATGAAATTTTGTATTTATTTACGATTCTATATTGTGTATAAAATGTCCAAATATGAGATTAAAATTTTGAAAAATAACCATAGTTTATTTGAAGCAGTCAACATTTAAAATGCAAGTTTGAAACTAAGGTGCTATCGGAAACTAAATATATCTCGACACAAAAAATCTGGTGTGACCAGCACAGTGCCCAACTTTCTCTTACCGAAGGGTAAGAGAAAGTTGTGTGCTGTGCGCCAGTCACACCAGATTTTTAATCTAATAAAAAGAAAAAGTTTTAAATTCGGTTACCATGGCAACCAGTTCTATCTTCCCTATGAAGAACAAGAGTAAAGTGGTCTTCAGAAGATTTCAACGGCAAAATGAGAATATACATTTTAAAGAGCATCTAAAAAATAATTGATTTTTGAATTTTAAAAAAAATCCTTGGAGGGAATTTTGAGAAAATCGAAAAAAACTGAAAAAGTACATCAGTAAAGTACTAGTACTTTTTGGCCGATTTTGTTCAAAAGCTTATTTTGAGATTCTTCAAAGGTACCTAAGTTAAATATAAAATTTCAATCCGCTAGCTCAACTCCTTCATGCTAAAAATCTGTCCACACACACACACACACAGACACACATACACACACACACACACACACACAGACCAATTTGCGGGACCCACTTTTTTGGACTCAGGGGACCTCAAAACATGTATATCCATCAAAATCTCGACATCGAATTTTTGACATGATCGCAATACTTTCTCTCTATATATATATTACATATATACATAGGTAAGAGAAAGTAAAAAGTACAAGAGTAAAGAGTCCTTCAAAAAATTACAAGGGCAAAATGAGAATATTCATTTTTTTTTCTAAGAAATCTAAAAAATAACTGATTTTACTTTCTCTTACCTATGTATATATGTAATATATATATAGAGAGAAAGTATTGGATTCATGTCAAAAATTCGATGTCGAGATTTTGATGGATCTTCACGTTTTGAGGTCCCCTGAATCCAAAAAAGTGGTTTTCGCGACATGGTCTGTCTGTGTGTGGGTGGGTGGGTGGGTGGGTGGGTGGGTGGGTGTGTGTGTGTGTGTTCAATTTTAAGCATGAAGGAATTGAGCTATGAGGCTGAAATTTTATATTTAAGTTAAACATCTTCCTGGACCGGAAAAATAAGCTTTTAATCAAAATCGGCCAAAGAGTACTAGCACTTTACTGATGTACTTTTTCAGTTTTTTTCGATTTTCTCAAAATTTGCTCCAACGATTTTTTTTTAAATTCAAAAATCAATCATTTTTTAGATGCTCTTTAAAATGTATATTCTCATTTTGCGATTGAAATCTTCTGAAGACCACTTTACTCTTGTATTTCATAGGGAAGATAGGAGAAATGGTTGCCATGGTAACAAAATATAAATATTTTCCCATACTTATAAATTTTACATCTGAATTCCAATGTTCCGTACTGTCGGGAACTAAATATATGTCGACACAAAAAATCTGGTCTGACAAGCACAGAACACAACTTTCGATTACCGAAGGTAAAAGAAAGTTGTGTGCTGTGCGCCAGTCACACCAGATTTTTTTGCATGCGAGTCTCATCCCATCTTTTCAGACTCAGGTTTCGGCTACTTTTTGGCCGAAACCGAATATTCTGTCGGTTCCTATATCCAAGATGTTCACAGACACAGAGACAGACTTTTTTTTGGATTCAGAGGACCTCCAAACGTGTATATCCATCAAAATCTCGACATCGAATTTTTGACATGAATCCAATACTTTCTCTCTCTATATATTAACATATATGTGAGGTAAGAGAAAGTAAAAATGCATCTCCTTAGCGCCGCACCATTCATCCGGGATGGTACAGTAACATTCCTAAACAGAAAATTCCCTCTTGGTAATTTTTAACAATAACAAAATTGTATGTTGAACTTCTTCCAATTCCCTGATCTTAATATTTTTTTACACTCATATTAAACTTTGCCTCCGTAGCCTTCAATTTCTCGGTAAAGTGTAAAAAAGCAGAATACATATGTACGTTTGTATTTAACAAAAAAAAAAAAAAAAAAAAAAATGTGATGATGATAATAATCAATTAAAAACACTTCAATTAAGTGTTTTTTTTTCTTCATATCTTTAAATAAACGGATGCTCACCTCTAAGATGAAGATATCGCATTTTTTAAGACCTGTTATTCCAGTTAAAAAAAAAAAAAAAAAAAAAAAAAACTAAATGAATATTAGGATAAACTGGACTTTTATTATTGAATTATCTCAAATAAATTACCTTCCTGAAGATAATTTTTACTTTCTCTTAACTATTTTATACTAGCTGCAAACCCCGCCTTGGAGCATGTAAAAATTAATTGATTTTTGAATTTTAATCAAATTCGTTAGAGCTAATTTTAACCAAATCGAAAAAAACTGAAAAAGTACATCAGTAAAGTACTAGTACTTTTTAGCCGATTTTGTTCAAAAGCTTCGTCACGTGCCAGGGAGGTGTCTAACTTAAATATAAAAATTCAACCTCGTAGCTCTTTCAAGAGCGGATCCAAAGAACTTTCTCGGGGCAGGGGGAGGGGAATAATCTGGTGTGACTGATCGCTCAGCGCACAATTTTTTCTTATTTTCGGGAATTTAACTGTACTTGTTTACCAGAGTATAAACACAACAAATCAAATTTTATTATTTAGTATTAATTTTTAAAATTTTATTTTATTAAAAAGTAAATTTAATTTCCAAAAAAAATTTTATCTCAAAAGGGGGACGGGGGGGTAAAGGAAGTAATTACCCCTCCCCCTGTATCCGCCCTTGGGCTCTTTTCGTTCTTGAGATATTTTGTTCACAGACACACACATAGACAAACCATGTCGCGAAAACCACGTTTTTGGACTCAGGGAACCTCAAAACATGGATTTCTATCAAAATCTCGATATCGAATTTGTGATATGAATCCAATACTTTCTCTCTCTACTGATATCTGCAGCCGAGTAAAAAAAAATCTGGTGTGACTGGCGCACAGCACACAACTTTCTCTTACCTTCGGTAATCGAAAGTTGTGTACTGTGCTTGTCACACCAGATTTTTTGTGTCGACATATATTTTGTTTCCGACAGTACGGTACATTCGATTTTCAAGGTGTAAAATTTATATGTGAAAATATTTATATTTTGTTACCATGGCAACCATTTCTCCTATCTTCTCTATGAAGTACAAGAGTAAAGTGGTCTTCAGAAGATTTCAATGACAAAATGAGAATATACATTTTAAAGAGAATCTAAAAAATAATTGATTTTTGAATTAAAAAAAAAAATCGTTGGAGCAAATTTTGAGAAAATCGAAAAAAAACTGAAAAAGTGCATCAGTAAAGTACTAGTACTTTTTGGCCGATTTTGATTAAAAGCTTATTTTTCCGGTCCCGGGGGGTGTTTAACTTAAATATAAAATTTCAGCCTCATAGCTCAATTCCTTCATGCTTAAAATTGAACACACACACACCCACACACACACACAGACAGACCATGTCGCGAAAACCACTTTTTTGGATTCAGGGAACCTCAAAACGTGAAGATCCATCAAAATCTCGACATCAAATTTTTGACATGAATCCAATACTTTCTCTCTATATATATGTTATATATATACATAGGTAAGAGAAAGTAAAAAACGATTAGAAGTGAATCAATCCCTTTCATGTTCGAATCTTACGTTTTGATGAATTGCCCTCTGCAAGCAAAATGAATAAAAAAAAAGCAATTTTTATCTCTCAACTACTCATTAAATTTTAACAAGTAGATACTCATGCCACGCATGTCTTTAATCAAGATCATCTGGATAAGATGCAAAATATAGGAATTATTTTCAAAAAAAAAAAAGGGTTAACAACATTTTTTAAATTTATTTAAAACGTGGATAATTATTTTTAGAGGTCATTAATATTCTACTATTTAAGGTGCGCGTCTCGGGGAGCTAATTTTGGGAGTTTCCCGCGGCCACAATTTTGAAGTTATCGCGACCTCACCCGGCTCCTTATATCCAACCTCTTCTATGCTAGGGAGGATGTCCTAGTTGAGGAGGGACTCCCTCAGCACCGACTCCTTTCGAAGAATGCATCACTGATAGGGAACCTTCTTTACGTCCCTTCGACAGGACGGGATGTCACAGCAACTCCCTCTCCTCGTAGAGTTCACAGGGGGCTGTTGTGGTAAGATCCAATATTCCAATCCAGTGCTTACTTGAGGATTTGTTTACATTAAATAAATATTTTTATTTAATGGAAAATCCCGCACGCCCAGGGTTTGAACACGGATCCTCTTTGTAGAAGCCGACACCCTAGCCCACTACACCAGCGCGCCCCCTGTATTTTCTAAAATATGGAGGACGTTAAAGGGTTAAAGAAAACGGGGGTTAGAACGTAAAGATTTTTTGATTTGTTTTTAAGGCAGAAAGAGGGTTGGATGGCATTTGGAAAACCCTGACTAGGATTCAAATAAATTACTTCAAATCGGAAATAAAATTTTCACACATGAAAACACACCGATTTTCTTTCCCGCGGCACGTGCCATTTATAAATAATAATTTCCTTTATATGAAATTTCAAGAACGCATTTAATTAGTTGCGTGCCTAATTGAAATATTAAACCTCTTTATTAATCATATTTTTATAGATAATTAGATGTAGACTATTTATATTAAAAAACTAATAGTTTAGAAGAAAAGAAAAAATGCCTGATAGCCTTGAATTTATTAATATTATGTATAGAGTAAGTGAGGTGCATAAAAAGCGAGAGAGATACCTCAATCCCTATCAGATTGACTCTGAATTGTAATCAATCTATCTATCATTCCATTTCGATCATTAAACAATCCTACTTGTCTCACGTGAAATGTTATATAAAAAAAAAAAAAAAACAAATAAAATAATAATAATAATACGTAACTGATGCATTAGGATTAAAGTTAATGATTAACTCTTCAACTTTATGCTTATATTGGTAGCACTGAATCAAAAATTAAATACAAGATACAGTAGAACCTCGATAAGTTAAACCTCGCTAAGTTCAAAACCTCCGTAACTTAAAAATTTTTTCAATTCCCTTCCCTTGACAGCGTAAAACCTCTATTACTTAAAGAACAAAACCTCTGTAACTTAAACAAATATTTTGAGCATAGCCCTCGATAACTTAAAATAATATTTTGGTGACCTCTATAACTTAAAGTATTTCTTTACATTTCATCGAAAAAATAGTTGATACAGAAAATCAAAAATACATGAAGCAGAAAAAAATTACTGATTTTTTTGTAAATAAATAAATCTATTAATTTAATTTATACTTAACTAAACTATTCTAAATAAACAAATCTTCCACGAGGCTATATGTCAAAGGAACTATGCCTATAATGCCCCTTTGGCTAGAATGCATAGGCTGGGGAATCAGTGCTGCGAACACCTGGACATATTTACTTCCACAATAAGCAACATTAGAAGTTTAAGAATGCACCAAATCTAGTCTGAACCGAGTGTGAACACTATTAGTGGGGATTGTATATTTTTCCTTATCTTTTTCGTTTATTTAAATTTATATTTCAATATATTTTATAACCATGTATAACTATGTAAATTGGGCTTGACCCGTGATCTATTAATAATAATAATAATAATAATAATAGATCAAACGAAATTCCTTTTTCACTCACGTGCCCAAAGTCAATAAACCTCGGTACGTTAAAAATTATATTCAATAACCTCTCTAACTTCAACTCTCGATAAGTAAAAAACTCGATAACTCAAATTTCTAACCGTTTCCCTTGACATCGAGGTTCTACTGTAACATACAAATTAAAATTCTAGATTTTCTTTTAAATGAATTGTGATACGAATTGCTCCCTCATCCTCCCTATTCTCCGGATTTAGCCCCGAATGACTATTTCTTGTTTCCAAACCTGAAAAAAAGAAATGGCTCGGCGGAAAGAGATTTGACTCCAACGATGATTTTGATGTCCTCGACAAATCTTATTTTTTGGAAGGGATAAAAAAAATTGGAGAAACGTTGGACAAAGTGTATAGAGCTCAAAGGAGACTACGTTGAAAAATAAAATAATTTTTTTTATCCAAAAACCTGTGTTTCATTCAAAAAGTCACGGACTTATTGACCAGCCCTCGTATCAATGCATATCTGAATTCAAAATGAAGAAAAACTAACATAAGGTTTGCCTTCAGATTTGACCTGGGACGTTGCGGGAAAATTCTGATATATTACGGGAGCCGGAAGCCGAAAAAGTTTGGGAACCCCTGATATATTAATAGCCCCGGGAAAATTTCTTCAGATTCTTAAGTAAAATGACCTCCTGAATCCAAATATGACCTTCGTTTTCCCCCAGCACGTACCGTTTTCGGGGGATAGCCCCCTACTTATTTCCACCCCTTTTCGTTAATTATAGGGTCACAAAAAAAATTTGGAGGGATGAAAAGCAATATTTTAGCCTTAACATTTCTTCAGAAGGTCTAGAGAAGTGAAAAGTTAAAAAACATTAACATTTGGATCCAATGGGGGGATGTGGGGGAGGATTTTGTCTCTCAAAATGCAAAAAAATCATTAAAAATGTTAGAATTTTTCTGATTTTTCCCAATTTTTTCACTGATTTTCTACATATTCAGGCGGACCGACCCACCACACCGTTCCTTAAACATTCCTCAACTAAAAAAAAATATATAGGATAAAGCGGGTGGGGTGTGGGCGATTCCGAAGCCCTTGCAAGAAGAATTTTTTTCAATTATTGACAAGAAATAATTTCTACCGCTTTAGATAAAATATGGAAATATTAAGGACATAGAAGAATCCGTATATTTAACTTTAAATTTGTAAAGATCAGCCCAAAAAAATGAAAGTTAGCCGCATATTTGCCAATTTGACCAACTGAGCTGTGAATCTTCCATCTTCTTGCAAGGGCTTCGAAATCGCTCACACCCCACCCGCTTTGTCCTATATATTTTTTTTTAGTTGAGGGATGTTTACGGAAGGGTGTGGTGGGTCTGTCAGCTGGAATATGTAGAAAATCAGTGAAAAAATTGGGAAAAATCAGAAAAAATCGATCATTTTTAATGATTTTTTTGCATTTTAAGGGACAAAATCCTCCCCCACATCCCCCCCTGGATCCAAATGTTAATGTTTTTTAACTTTTCACTTCTCTAGACCTTCTGAAGAAATGTTAAGGCTAAAATATTGCTTTTCATCCCTCCAAATTTTTTTTGTGACCCTATAATTAACGAAAAGGGGTGGAAATAAGTAGGGGGCTACCCCCCGAAAACGGTACGTGCTGGGGAAAAACTGAGGTCATATTTGGATTCAGGAGGTCATTTTACTTAAGAATCTGAAGAAATTTTCTCGGGGCCAGAAAAAAAGTTTCATTTTGTAGCACAGTGTAATCAGCGTTCATTAGTTGCTGCAAAAATCCATCTTTAACATTTTTGGGGCCTGACTTTAATAAACAAAATCACACTCCCAGTTAATTGACTAGTGAAAATATTTTTATCATCTTAAAACATAACGAGAATATTTTTACTTTGGCTGATGGAAATTGTCAATCAATGATATGCGTTTCGATTAATTCACTTTTTTTTTTCTATATATTAATAAATTTCAATAAACTTGCCAAGGGAATAATGAATGAATAAAATCTAATAATAGGCTGCACTGCAACGAGAAT
This sequence comes from Euborellia annulipes, assembly GCA_023213315.1. NCBI lineage: Eukaryota > Metazoa > Arthropoda > Insecta > Dermaptera > Anisolabididae > Euborellia > Euborellia annulipes. The sequence goes on from JAKCPI010017376.1 coordinate 10,777, forward strand.
AATAAATCATCGGATTAACCTTAAAAAATATTTTTTTCTTTCTTTCTTTCTTTAATCAAATTGGCGATCTTAGAGATCGAGGTCAATTTAAATAAATTATAAATAGTTATGGAATTTTTTTTTTTTTATAAATTAATTAAATGGCCGTCGGTAAAACCATTTGGCCAATGGCAAAGTAAGTGTGTTTCAGATATAGGAACCCGAGAAAAAAATTTTTAATCGGGGCATAAATCTGACTTCTTATTCTCCGAGATCCGTATACACTGGTTCACAAATTGTAAATGTGACCAGTAACTCTGGTCTCGGTTTATGGAATTTTTAATATCAGGAAAATAGTTAAGCAATTATATTTCTTTGCTGTTTTAAAGTATAACTAGCTGCTTAGCCAGCCTTCTTGGGGCATCGCCTTTCCAGCTCTCCCTCATCTTTCTATGTGATCTATGTCATCTTTCTCTTATCTATATACCCTAATATATGAGAGAAACTATCATGTCAAAAATTCAAAGTCAAGGTTTTGATTGAAATACACGTTTTGATATCCCCTTAATTCATAATAGACTACATTATGAATGTACAGTAGTCAATTAAGGTTCCCGACTTGCTGGCTGCCTACCTTTTTATAAAATTTCTCAAAGACTCAAAAGAACTACCAAGTTGATACTATACTTTTTTTATTTGTTTTTTTTTTTCGATTTTTTCAAAATTCCCCCTAATGATTTTGATTTTTTAATCAATTATATTACTTTCTCTTACCTATGTATATATGTAATATATATATAGAGAGAAAGTATTGGATTTATGTCAAAAATTCGATGTCGAGATTTTGATGGATCTTCACGTTTTGAGGTCCCCTGAATCCAAAAAAGTTGTTTTCGCGACATGGTCTGTCTGTGTGTCTGTGTTCAATTTTAAGCATGAAGAAATTGAGCTAGGAGGTTGAAATTTTATTTATAAGTTAAACACCCCCTCGGGACCGGAAAAATAAGCTTTTAAACAAAATCGGCCAAAGAGTACTAGTACTTTACTGATGTACTTTTTCAGTTTTTTTCGATTTTCTCAAAATTCGATCTAACGATTTTGATTAAAATTCAAAATTCAATTTTTTTTTAGATGCTCTTTCAAATGTATATTCTCGTTTTGCCCTCAAAATTGTTTGAAGCACACTTTACTCTTGTACTTCATAGGAAAGATAGGAGAAATGGTTGCCATGGTAACAAAATATAAATGATTTCCCATGTTTATGAATTTGGCATCTTAAATTCTAATATAATGGTGGAATCTAAATACATGTCGACACAAAAAATCTGGTGTGACAAGCAGGGCCGGAACTAGGAGATTTTTTAGGGGGGGGGCAAAATTTAATTTGCCGCTCCCTCCTAAAATTTTCTACACAAAATTCATATCATTTTATCTTTTTTTTTAGTAAATCTTACTTTAATTGCCGCCCCCTGATATCTGCCGCCCGGGGCACACGCACCCACTGCCCCCCCCCCCCTAGATCCGGCCCTGGTGACAAGCACAGAACACAACTTTCGATTACCGAAGGTAAGAGAAAGTTGTGTGCTGTGCGACACACACCAGATTTTTTTTAGGTGTTCTTTAAAATAATTTCATATACCCTTTGAAGTACATTTTACTCTGGTACAGTGAGGGACAATATTAAGTCCCACCGATGGGTTTTCTTATGTGATTATTTCATTGTTTTTAAAAAAAAGATTATTATATTTTTTAATGAAAATTTTCATGGTTCAAACCTTGAAAATTTCCAATAAAGATTTTCATTTTCTTTTATAAAAACAATTAAATAATCACAAGTAGAAAACGCATGGGTGGGACTTAATATTGTCCCTCACTGTACATGGATGGAGTGTTGCCATGTTAAAATATAGCCTAATACTGTAGAAATTACATATACAATATTTAAGATATTACATCCCGTATGTAAGCCCTGAAGCGAAATTTATATATTTAAATATTTATTAATTCATATACCCGAGGAGAGTGGGGGTGTGCCGCCGGGAGTTGAACCACGGATCCATCAATTTGTATTCGATGTGCCCTTACCACTATACCACAGCACGGCATTCGGGTATATGAATTCACTTGGAAGGCGATTTTGGTTTTCGGGAGAAATGGACCCAAATTTGGCTCCACAAATTTCTCCGGTACAATCCAGTTAGAATAATTGAGACGACCTAAAATTTAATTAATAATTAACTATTCTGCCGATAACCAAAATGCCTTCCAAGTGAATTCATATACCTTATTGCCTTGCTGTGTATTAATGGTAAGGGCACATCGAGTACATACAAATTGATGGATCCGTGGCTCAACTCCCGGCGGCACCTTACTTTTTTTCGGGTATATGAATTGATAAAAATTTAATTATATAATACTGTATTTTTCACTGATTGAATATAAATTTGATTTCTCAGGTACTTATATTACGGTAACTAAACATATCTCCACATAAAAAACAAAGTAGGCCTATATCACACCGAAGGTAGGAGGAAGTTGTGTGCTGTGCCGTCAAGCATGCTAACCAATACACCAAGGCCCCGGGGCTCATTCGATTTCCACCTTAAAAAGAATATAAATAATCACATGGATAACTTTGGAATTAACTATACATCTCTACTCTTGATCTGGTTTTTATATAATAATGCGAATATTCAAAAGAATAATTAAATTTAAATATAATTCGGATAACTTTTTTATAGCTATTAATTACATGTTTTTCTATTTCTGAATCTGTTCATAATAACTATAATCAGGTGGAGGGAATTTAGAAATGAATTTTAACGCCCTTGAGGGCTGTTGACGTTTGCTGGCCTATCCTAGAAAGTGCAGCAGCGGGGCGGGTAGCGAATTAACAACCCTGTCCGTTCCCTTTTCTTTATTTACAAATCAGGCCTTTAAATATGCCAGGATCATATATCTATATCTATATTCTTACCGCCTAATTCATAAAACCTTAAACAATGTTTTAAGAGAATTTAAAACTCATTTTAGCAAAATCTTAATTCATAAACATATTTTAGGCCTAAAAACTAGTTTAAATTCCTATTTTAACTAGACAGGCCCTTGTTTAAGCTCACTAATAAACATTTTGTAACCTCAAAATTTTCGATCACAACAACTTGACATTTGAAATAGCCTATAATATTAGTTCCTTTGGACAATGCATTGAAACTGAAAAAAGAGATGTGCTTATTAGTATCTAGTCCAAATGGAATTAAATGATTTATTGAAAAAGTAATATTTTGAAAAAACTAACCTCTGACATTTATATTTATTTTCATTTTGTCTGCTTTTCTTTACTCGCGTTCAAATCTGTTTTTTATTTTGTTATATGTAGATTTGTTTTAATTTAAAGACAAGTAATTGCTGAAATAATTTTTTTTTTTTTTATTAAAATAAACCAAAAGTAGTGGCTATGGCAAAAATATTTATCTTTTCTTACTCAGTCAAATTTTGGCTTCTTTTTCTTATTTTTCATAATATTAAATTTTTCTTATTTTTCCATATTCATTTAAACGACAATAATGTTGATTTGTCCAATTATTTGTATCAATTCTATAAGGATCTTATTAAAAACGATCAAAACAAATTAGTTTGACAAATACATATTGTCGTTTAACAATTGATTAGTTTTTTTTTTTTTTTTTTTTTTAAACATTCACACTTTTTTCTCATTCACACTCACACTCACACACACATTCACACAGTCTTTTCGGCAACTGAGGCCATTTAAGACTTTAGACGATAACCGTTGTAAGTAAATTAATATCAATTTGGGGTTCAGGCATTTCTATTTAAGCCATCTGGTATCCAAATGGCTTAAATAAAATCATCGGACTGCCTGGGTCCGAACCCGCGACGTTTGGTATAGGAGGGAGGCACTCTACCTACTACGCCAAACTCGGGGGCATTGATTAGTTAAAAGGCTTTTCAAATATGAATTAGGCGGTTATTATATAAAAGACAATCTTCTAAGAAGATCCGCGTTCAAATCCTGGGCTTGAAGGATTTTTTTCATTAAATAAAAATATTTAACAAATCCTCAAACAGGCGCTGGATTTTAATATTGGATCTCACCACAATAGTCCCCTGGTAACTCTACGAGGGGACCCTCGGGCTTGGTGTAGTAGATAGCGTGTCTGCCTCCTATACCAAACGTTTGTGGGTTCGACAGTCCGATGATTTTATTTAAGCCATTTGGTATCCAAATGGCTTAAATAAGAATGCCTGGACCCCCAATATGTATATTAATCAATAACGGATATCGTCAAAGTCCTATATGGCCTGAGTTGCCGAAAAGACTGTGTGAATGTTTGTGAGAGTGTGAGTGTGAATGAGAAAAAAAGTGAATATAAAAAAAAATCTTTTGAACAAAATCGGCCAAATTGCTGAAGTACTTTTTCAATTTTACCCTTTAAGATAATAAGTATTTCTGAAATAAACTGCCAAACTTCTGGAGTGGTTTTCTTATATTCTAATGAAGGAAAAAAGTTCCTTATAGCATAGATCCAAAAATGCTTCTTTTTCCCGCTAGGCCCCTTTAGACGTTTAGCAAAATGAATACAGTGATAAAGAGTGTTATTTTATGAAGTAAGTAAAAAATCTAACTATATGATTTTGTTTAACATGAAAAAATAAAACTTTTTTGTCTCTTGTGATTTGGTTTTTAATTTGTATATTTCGAGTTATTTTAATATAAAAATTTCATTTGGCCGCCATTTTGAAAAATATCATAATATAAGGTTGAGTATTTTTTTACAACTACCAGCCCTTTAGCGCAGTAAGTGCCTTGCCACATTTCACCATAATTATTCAACCCATTCAGGAGATAAAAAAAAAAATTTAGCGAAAATAAAACAAAAAAAATCTGGTGTGACTGGCGCACAGCACACAACTTTCTCTTACCTTCGGTAATCGAAAGTTGTGTTCTGTGCTTGTCACACCAGATTTTTCGTGTCGACATGTATTTGGTTTCCGACAGTAGGGTACAATTGAATTCAAGATGTAAAATTTATAAGTATGGGAAAATATTTATATTTTGTTACCATGGCAACCATTTCTCCTATCTTTCCTATGGAGTACAAGAGTAAAGTGGTCTTCAGAAGATTTCAATCACAAAATGAGAATCTACATTTTATTGAAGATCTAAAAAAATAATTGATTTTTGAATTTAAAAAAAAATCGTTGGAGCAAATTTAGAGAAAATCGAAAAAAACTGAAAAAGTGCATCAGTAAAGTACTAGTACCCTTTGGTCTATTTTGTTCAAAAGCTTCGTGTCACGTTCCAGGGGGGTGCCTAACTTAAATATAAAATTTCAACCTCCTAGCTCTTTTCATTCTTGAGATATTTTGTTCACAGACACACACACAGACAGACAGACACACAGACAGACCATGTCGCGAAAACCACTTTTTTGGATTCAGGGGACCTCAAAACGTGAAGATCCATCAAAATCTCGACATCGAATTTTTGACATGAATCCAATACTTTCTCTCTATATATATATTACATATATACATAGGTAAGAGAAAGTAACAAAATGGCGGCTAGCGGGAAAAGGAAGCTCTCTGAAAATATAGATAAATTTTCTTTAATTTGATTACAACTCTTCCCTCGTGTTTCTAATATCCTTTTGATGAATTTTACATTTTTAATAAAAATTCTTTTGAAAAAAAAGACCATCAGACATTATTTATGGAATTTAAATTAATTATGAATTAACTTTAGAATAAATTTGAATATTAACTAATCTCTTTTAATTTTTGATTTATTACAGGCGATTTTGTTAGAAAAATGTTAACAACAAAAATTCGACAAATTAATATCAATGGCCTATTAACTGTTAATTAATTTATGTTATGTTTTAATTAAGTTACACAAAAAAGTATGTGTGCGTACGTGTTGAGAATTTGTTTGTTTTTTAATCTGTCTCAAATATTTTTTTACTTTCTTTTACCTATATATATATGTAATATATATATATAGAGAGAAATTATTGGATTCATGTCAAAAATTCGATGTCGAGATTTTGATGGATATACACGTTTTGAGGTCCCCTGAATCCAAAAAAGTGGTTTTCGCGACATGGTCTGTCTGTGTGTGTGTGGGTGGGTGGGTGGGTGGGTGTGTTCAAGCATGAATAAATTGAACTAGGAGGTTGACATTTTATATTTTTTTGTACCCTCCTAGACCGTGAAAATAACCTTTTAAACAAAATCAGCCAAAAAAGTACTAATACTTTACTGATGTACTTTTTCAGTTTTTTTTTCAATTTTCTCAAAATTCGCTCCAACGATTTTGATTAAAATTCAAAAATCATCTATTTATTACATTTTCTTTAAAACGTATATTCTCATTTTGCCATTGAACTCTTCTGAAGACCACTTTACTCTTGTACTTCATAGGGAAGATAGGAGAAAAGGTTGCGATGATAACAAAATAAAAATATTTTCCATACTAATAAATCTTACATCTTGAATTCTAATATATCGGCTGAAACTAAATATATGTCGACACGAAAAATCTGGGGTGACAACCACCACTTACCTTCGGTAATCGAAAGTTGTGTGCAGTGCGACACCAGATTTTTTTGTAATAATACTATTCAAAATTGCAATATCCTTTAAAAATAAATTGTATTAATAATTTAAAAGAAACTTGTGCAAAGTCCCTTTGGTCGCGGCGCCTCCGTGCACGCCCGTCAGGTGGGAAAGTAAAATTGGACTCTTAAGGCAATTTCGATTCGAATTCTTCTAACCCATTATTTACTATTCCCTCAGAGATCATCTAAGCAACTTATCCACGGCCTCTTCATATATAAATAAGATTGAACATTGGCAAGTTGCAAAGAAAGGGGCGGGGGCTGATATATTTTTAGTAAACATCTCCCCTCTCTGTTTTGCTTGTGGTTAAGATAGATATTTTAGAGAAGATCTCTTACATGCTGTGTATTTATTTGTGCTTACCGATTAATCTTGTTTTGTTGTGTATCAACAAGACAACACATTTGAAACATTTTTATAAGTAACAAATACCGGTATGTAACAAGTTGTATTATTTCCTCGATTACCTTTTTACTTCCTTTTGATACTCACTGTCAGCCTACCTTCAAACGTCTAGTAAAAAATCTGGTGTGACAAGCACAGAACACAAGAGAAAGTTGTGTGCTGTGCGACCAGTCACACCAGATTTTTTAAATAAAATTTAAAACCCAAATGAGATTAAGTTTTTTTTTCTTCTTTTTTTTCACTTTAAGGGGGCTAGGGAGCGAAGTGGTTACGCATGTTTTTCCCGATAAGATGGCGTTGTGTGTCATAAAATGTATGCCCAAATATTAAGTAATTCAAAAATTTGCCAAGAGATGTCAAAACGGTAGCTAATAATATTTAATGCATTTGGTTGATTTTCATTGATCTTTTAACAATAAATACTTTATAAATGTTATTATATATTATGTATCTTTTATAAAAGCATAAAAATATATAAATATAGGCCAGATATAAGCTAATACTATATCGGCTGTTAGACTAGCCTGCCATCTATTGCAAGAATGCTGAACTAATTTGACAGTTGGTTTTTAAATAAATCATCTAAGCTTATTTTAAAAATTTCTTAATTAATATGTGATTAATAATAACAATAAATTCATTTTAAAATAAAAAAAAAATTAAAGATTGTTTTTTTGTATTTGTTTGATAACAAAAAAATTAATTACGATAATTTTTTAATAAGTCATTAAAAAAATTATAGCTCGATGTCCCAATAATCTCTTATGAATTTGATTCATTAAAAAAAATCTGGTGTGACTGGCGCACAGCACACAACTTTCTCTTACCTTCGGTAATCGAAAGTTGTGTACTGTGCTTGTCACACCAGATTTTTTGTGTCGACATGTATTTAGTTCCCGGCAGTAGGGAATATTTGAATTCAGATGTAAAATTTATAAGTATGGGAAATTATTTATATTTAGTTACCATGGCAACCATTTCTCCTATCTTCCCTATGAAGCACAAGAGTAAAGTGTGTTTCAAACAATTTTGAGGTCAAAACGAGAATATATATTTGAAAGAGCATCTAAAAAATAATTGATTTTTGAATTTTAATCAAAATCGTTAGAGCGAATTTTGAGAAAATCGAAAAAAGCTGAAAAAGTACATCAGTAAAGTACTAGGACCCTTTGGCCGATTTTGATTAAAAGCTTATTTTTCCGGTCCCGGGGGTGTTTAACTTAAATATAAAATTTCAGCCTCATAGCTCAATTCCTTCATGCTTAAAATTGAACACACACAGACACACAGACACACACACAGACAGACAGACAGACCATGTCGCGAAAACCACTTTTTTGGACTCAGGGGACCTCAAAACGTGAAGATCCATCAAAATCTCGACATCGAATTTTTGACATGAATCCAATACTTTCTCTCTATATATATATTACATATATACATAGGTAAGAGAAAGTAAAAAACCGCATTGAAAAATTCCTTATAATAGTCTAGTTTTTTTTTTACTTTCTCTTACCTCTATATATATGTTAATATATAGAGAGAGAAAGTATTGGTTTCATGTCAAAAATTCGATGTCGAGATTTTGATGGATCTTCACGTTTTGAGGTCCCCTGAATCCAAAAAAGTGGTTTTCGCGACATGGTCTGTCTGTGTGTGTGTGTGTGTGTGGTGTGTGTGTGTGTGTGTGTGTTCAATTTTAAGCATGAAGGAATTGAGCTAGGAGGATGAAATTTTATATTTAAGTTAAATACCTCCCGGGACCGGAAAAATAAGCTTTAATCAAAATTGGCCAAAGAGTACTAGTACTTTACTGATGTACTTTTTCAGTTTTTTTCGATTTTCTCAAAATTCGCTCTAATGATTTTGATTAAAATTCAAAAATCAATTATTTTTTAGATGCTCTTTCAAATGTATATTCTCGTTTTGCCCTCAAAATTGTTTGAAGCACACTTTACTCTTGTATTTCATAGGAAAGATAGGAGAAATGGTTGCTATGGTAACAAAATATAAATATTTTCCCATGTTTAAAAATTTGACATCTTAAATTCTAATATATTGGCGGAAACTAAATATATTTCGACACAAAAAATCTGGTGTGACAAGCACAGAACACAACTTTCGATTACCGAAGGTAAGAGAAAGTTGTGTGCTGTGCGCCAGTCACACCAGATTTTTTTAAGTACGTTTAGACGTCGCTCCTGAACCCCCCCCCCGCCCCTTAAGTCCCTGAGATTAAGATTATAAAGTTATTTAAATAAGATCCTGTTTATTTTTCTCCAATTTTCTATTTATTAATTTATTGCTTAGTTTATAGCTACCTGTGTAATTAGCTTTAGCATTTTAATTGATATGATTTATTTGAAATTATTTTTGTAATTTAAATAGTAAATAGCGGTCATTGAGCTGGAACCAATTACGCCACCAGGTGCTTGCAATAGCCAGGCCTGCCTCCTATCCTATTACCATAGCGATTCAAATACGGAACTTTTCATTTAATCATTAGGTGTTATCAAAGCAATTTGCAAATAAATTAATTTCCTATGTATTGACAACCGAACCATGCACTAGAATAAAATGACTAGCTGCGTAGACCGCCTTCGCTGGTTTCACTCTTCTTTCCACCATATGTATTTGTAGTTTTTATTTATTTTGCTAATATACCTGGAGCTATTTATCGGATTAGAATGAGGTTTGGCATATTTATAGATCGAAGTGATTGTAAAAAGACATTAAAACGAGAAATGAATAGGCCGACAGGGAGTGATAAATTTTTATATTGAATTACCTTTTTATCAGCTTCTTTTGGACCAAATTTTTTGAAACTCAACCATAATAATTAATTTTGAATGCATAATAATTAAGCCAAATTTTATAACAATCGGTTGAGTAGAATAGGATTTATTCTCAAAAACGGGAAAAAAAGCTGAGATTAGTGCTACATTTTTTAACTGTTCGCCAAAGACCATCGCCTTTATTACTACAAATTAGAGACGTTTCGGCCGCAAACTGCAAGTCTTCATGATTATATAAAATACATATTAAAAGTGCAATTAGATTAACAATTTACTAGCCGCGCCGCCCGCCTTCGGTGGGCGGCGCAGTCTAGCCAGGGGCCTTATGAAAAGAAAATATATTATTATTATTATTTTTTTTTTTTAAACACTCACACTTTTTTCTCACTCACACTCCCACACACACATTCACACAGTCTTTTTTTCGGCAACTCAGGCCATATAAGACTTTGACGATAACCGTTATTTATGAATATTATATATATTAGAGGTCCAGGCATTCTTATTTAAGCCATTTGGTATTCAATGGTAAATAAAATCATCGGACTGCCTGGGGTCCGAACCCGCGACTTTTGGTATACGAGGTTAGCACGCTAACCCCTACACCAAGTCCCGAGGGCAGAAAATTATTATTTATTTTTTTTTTTGAAAACATTCACACTTTTTTCTCATTCACACTCACATTCACACACATTCATACAGTCTTTTCGGCAACTTAGGCCATATAAGACTTTGACGATAACCGCTGTAGAGAAAATATCTATTGTGGGGTCAGGCATTTCTATTTAAGCCACAGAAAATAATTTTTTTTTTTTTTTTTTTTAAACATTCACACTTTTTCTCATTCCCACTCACACTCACACACACATTCACACTGTCTTTTCGGCAGCTCAGGCCATATAAGACATTTACGATAACCGTTATTTATGAATTTATATATATTAGGGTCCAGGCATTTTTATTTAAGCCATCTGGCAGAAATTTTTTTTTTTTTTTTTTTAAACCCTTTTCGGCTACAGAGGCCATTTAGGGGTTATTTATTTATTATATAAATTTTTATATACATTGTACCGATGACAACCGGGGGGCGTTCCACACGCTGATTGCTCGGGGTCACCAATCCCGAGCTTTCGCCGCGCTTGGCATCACTTAACCTCAACGATTGTGGTGACTGTTGATCTTCTCCGTTGCCAGGCCCCCCGACCGCAGAAAATTATTATTACTACATATTCCAATCCAATGCCTGCTTGAGGATTTGTTTACATTCATAGAATACACAACTGCAAAGAATACTTAAATAGTTCTCTATACAATTCCTATGGGAGAAATCATAACTTTAGGAATTAATAACTCAAAAAGTTATAGGAATTTCGGAAACCGAGTATTTTCCCTGTACTATCCAAAACGTCTTTTATAAGAGTGCAAAATTTCGTTTCAAAATTCCAACGGGAAGTTGGTCAAACAGAGCGTGACCGACGGGCGGACAGACAAACGGACAGATGGACACTCCGCTATTATATATATAGATCTTACAGGTACCAAGTTAATATTAATATATGAATGTATTTTTTTTTTTAATTTCTTCAACTTCCCTGCATATTCGCCACACTATTTGTTTCAAAATTGAAAAAACACAAATACTCCCGATATCCATCCACGTGTTGTGAATGATTGGAATCAATCTAAAAAAATAAAAGGGAAGGGATATCCTTGTGTATATGCAGGTGAGATAACCTAAGACTCAGAGGCGGAGGCTTGGCCTGGACCCTCGGCCAATGACAAGATGCAAGTACACACCTTAAGTGTTTTCTCTCGTTCTTGGCAGTGAAAACAATCTCCATGGACAAGGCTACCCAACCACCTCCCTCCCTCTCTAATAGGTTGGCTGGCTGGCATTAAAACATTAACTCGTGACGCACTCATTTACTGTATGGACGGCCGGTGAAAGGCCTCTTGCCAATTGTTTATCATTAATAATGAACAGGAAAAATTCATAGTATCATACGGAAGGAAAAGATGAGATTAATCAGCAGGAGATACTGCGCATTGTGAGGGTAGGTCAATGAATGGGTGAATTTTTGAATGAAACACAGGTTTTTGGATAAAAAATCTGGTGTGACTGGCGCACAGCACACAACTTTCTCTTACCTTCGGAAATCGAAAGTTGTGCTTGCCACACCAGATTTTTTGTGTCGACATGTATTTAGTTTCCGACATTACGGTACATTCGATTTTCAAGATGTAAAATTTCTAAGTATGTGAAAATATTTATATTTTGTTACCATGGCAACCATTTCTCCTATCTTTTCTATGGAGAACAAGAGTAAAGTGGTCTTCAGAAGATTTCAATCCCAAAATGAGAATATACATTTTAAAGAGAATCTAAAAAATAATTGATTTTTGAATTTAAAAAAAAATCGTTGAAGCAAATTTAGAGAAAATCGAAAAAAACTGAAAAAGTGCATCAGTAAAGTACTAGTACTCTTTGGTCGATTTTGTTCAAAAGCTTCGTGTCACGTCCCAGGGGGGTGCCTAACTTAAATATAAAATTACAACCTCCTAGCTCTTTTCGTTCTTGAGATATTTTGTTCACATACACACAGACAGACAGACCATGTCGCGAAAACCACTTTTTTGGATTCAGGGGACCTCAAAACGTGAAGATCCATCAAAATCTCGACATCGAATTTTTGACATGAATCCAATACTTTCTCTCTATATATATATTAACATATATTGTAATAAGGAAGAAAGAAAAGAGCGTTTGCAGCTAGGTTTATTTCGTTTAATAATCACTTCAAGCCGACGTTTCGGTCAGATATACGACCATCATCAGGGCTACAATCAATAACAGAAAGGAGCGAGTGAGTTTACAGTCAAAAGAAAGAAATTTAGTTTTCTTACATCACATGCGCACAAATTAACAAATAATTATAATAAGATCAATAATAAAATTAAGAAACATAAGTTACATACAAGGTATATAAATAAAATAAAAATATATAACAACCTAACTATATATATATAGAGGTAAGAGAAAGTAAAAAGAACGGGAGCCTTCCCGGGAACAGCAGCCAGGTTAAATCAAAAACTTTATATTTCTTTGCCGACGTTTCGGGCGCAAGACACATTCACAAATAAAGAGATAATCCCAGGTCAAGCAATTCCTATAGACGGGAAATTAATGTTAATATAATTTTAAAGAATAAAAAACTAATTACAACAATTTTGTCACTGGAGCTGAATGTATCGTATATAAAAAGCTCTTAGCATTGCTTGGGATATATGTACAAGCAGTTTATGTATATAAATATCCACTTATTGCCAACTCTACATTTAACTCAATGCATTGGCATTTGAGTGCATACTGTATGTTGAAAAATATTTTTCTTGTATATATGAATACTTATATTTTTAATATTACAAAAATTGTACAATGCTTACAGCTCGAAAATGGACTGAGGATGGCGATATTTAATTATAGCCGAAACTGTCTCCACTACTCTTGAGTTTCATTTCGTAGAGGCTTACTTCCTGGCTGCCCGCTCCCTCTTCTATTGTTGCTATACAACAGCCACTTCACATATTGTCGGCAATTTAACATTTTCTAAAGGTTTCTCGATTCCCATTGAGAATATTGTTTCAATTTATTTATTTTCTAGGTCCGACGTTTCGGTCACATATAAGACCATCCTCAGTGCCAAGCCATTATCAACATATTAATTCTCCAAGCGGAGCTAATAGGAGATTTATTAATTCTATTAATAAATCTATTATTTTAACTTTTTTTTTTCTTTAGCGCATTTACGCCTAAATTACTTGTTGGGTTTTTGTGAGGTTAATATATAAAGAATTTTAAGAGGGTTGTTTATTAAAGCGAGTTAAGAACACATTCAGAGTGTCTAGAAATAAAAAATTCTACGATTATAATAAATTATAATCTTGGAGATTATAATTATTTTTCTAATAATTAAATTTTTCCTTGAGTTGATTCCATTTTAATTTATTCTTCTAGAACGTTTTGATCATTGTATTTAATTTACTACTGTATATCAGAACAAGTAGAGAAAGTCTTTTGCCATACTTGGGAGAATTTATAATAATATTAAACAAATTGCATATCATTTCTATTTATACTCGCAATAATAATAATAATGAAAAATGAATATTATTTTTCAAGTATCGTAGTAAAGACGTTTAGTTGCACCCAGGGCTTGGCGTAGTTGGTAGCGCGCCTACCTTGTATACCAAGGGTCGAGGGTTCAGATCCCAGGCAGTCCGATGATTTTATTTAAACTATTTGGATACTAAATGCCTTAAATAAGAATGCCTGGACCCCAAATAGATATATTAATAATTAACGGTTATCGTATTATTTTTGTATTGATGAATTTTTGCGGAAATCCGCATTGTTTTCGAGATATTTGCATCATTTCACCACTCCCCGCCCCTGTCCCGCAATAACCCGGCGCTCAAAATTGTGTAACTTTTTATTACATACTACGGGGAGGGAATAGAACAATTTGGCGTTGGAAGGAAACTTTTTTTTGGATGTTGGGGCTTACCCGTCTTTGGAGATAATTGCACTGTCCTATAGGTAGCATTCTCACTTCCATCGACTGCTGACTGACGGGGCTCAGAGGCGTAACTAGCCTGTGAAGGCGGAGGGGGCGAAACTCAACTAGGGCCCCGATTGTTTAAGTTTTAATATAATTTAAAAGAAAACTATCAGTGTTTTTGGACACTATGAAAAGAATATGATAAATTCACCGTACATGGGCTATATCTTAGATGCCCTAGGTCGCCTGTGCCGGTATCGAGGGGCGCCAAAGGCTTCAAGCGCCTGGGGCGGAGGGGACGAGCGCCCCCCTACGCCCCCACCTAGTTACTCTACTGACCAGTGGTGTAGTGGCAAAATTTTCAGTGTGGGAACGCTAAATAGATGACTTACCAATGGAGGGTGAGGGTGCTTCCTGGGGCCCTAACCGGAAAATTTTAGAAAAATTAATAGTGAAGTGGTGCAATTCTAGTCTTTGAACTACTAATTCGAAATTCGGGTAGGTACAGTGCATGGGTGCTGATGCCTCGGGCCAGCCCGTTTTAAAATCTAAATATGAGGCACTCAAGAAAGTATGTAAAGTATTATTTTATTTATTTGCGTAAATAATTTTAATTTTATTTGTTATTATTCTTTTTTTTTTTTAATGAGTGAAACAAGTGTGGGAACGCCGTTCCCACGCGTTCCCGCTCCACTACACCCCTGCTACTGACGGGGCCCCATCATAAATGTCTGACTGTTTATTTTATAAACTTTATAGTTATTATTATTTAATTACAATTGAGGCCCTGATGATGTCGGATAGGACGAAACTTAGATTGGCATCGAGTTGGCCAATAAATTTTTAATAAAAAAATAATAAGAGAAATTTTATTTTCCTTATTACTTTCTCTTACTTCTATATATATATGTTAATATATATAGAGAGAAAGTATTGGATTCATGTCAAAAATTCGATGTCGAGATTTTGATGGATCTTCACGTTTTGAGGTCCCCTGAATCCAAAAAAGTGGTTTTCGTGACATGGTCTGTCTGTCTGTCTGTCTGTCTGTCTGTCTGTGTGTCTGTGAACAAAATATCTCAAGAACGAAAAGAGCTATGAGGTTGAAATTTTATATTTAAGTTAGGCACCCCCATGGGACGTAACACGAAGCTTTTGAACAAAATCGACCAAAGAGTACTAGTACTTTACTGATGCACTTTTTCAGTTTTTTTCGATTTTCTCAAAATTTGCTCCAACGATTTTTTTTAAATTCAAAAATCAATTATTTTTTAGATTCTCTTTAAAATGTATATTCTCATTTTGTGATTGAAATCTTCTGAAGACCACTTTACTCTTGTACTCCATAGAAAAGATAGGAGAAATGGTTGCCATGGTATCAAAATATAAATATTTTCCCATACTTATAAATTTTACATCTGAATTCATATGTTCCGTACTGTCGGGAACTAAATATATGTCGACACAAAAAATCTGGTGTGACAAGCACAGAACACAACTTTCGATTACCGAAGGTAAGAGAAAGTTGTGTGCTGTGCGCCAGTCACACCAGATTTTTTATAACTTGAAAATTCCATCTACCTAAACCTGGAATCTGTGTGAAGCTTAAATTAAAGTTATTATTATTGTTTTGGAAAGTTTCGGCCTTCAGAAAACTCTTTGTGTTACGCTATTTTTTTGACAGGTTTGAACTAGCGCTGATTGAACCTGTCCTAACATTTCGCTGTCTGACTGGTAGATTCATATTTTAAATTCTATTTGCTTGTTGTCTACAAATTTTCAGCCTTCAGAAAACAGTTTAGAGCTGTTAATAAATATTACAACTTAACCGGCTTATTCCGGGTAATGGAAGTGCTGACTATAAATATCTTTCCATCACTAAAATGCAACCTATTCTGAAAATATTAGCCTCCAGAAAACTCTTGTCTATTTTTGTCTCCAACTATCTAACATGACACCAAGGTCTTTAAAATACACAGGTTGGCCAGAAATTAGTAAACAAACAAATTTCCGGTCACAGTTTTTGATTGGTCCACGTCATGAAGCTCCTCCTTGCTTGTATTTTTCTATTTGGCATCATTGTTGACTGCACATAACCTAGTTCACATTCATTTTGTTTTGTTTGCAAATTGTATAGTTTCGGACTAAATTAATTTAGACCTTGGTATTTATACTGCTTTATTAATAATATGCTGTATATAAATATCAGGGGCGTATATAAGGGGGGGGGGCCGAGGGGTCCCGGGCCCCCCAAAATTTCCCAAACACACATACATATATAGGGATATACAGACATCAGCGCAACAAATTTTCCCGCAGGATAGAAAACTTTTGTTCCGCAAAGGAAAAAATGTTCCGCAAAAAATTTCGTGTGAAAAAAAATTGAGTTTCTTAAAAAAAAAATTTTCCGCAGAAAAATTTTCAGTTCGGGCCCCCCCCCGAAAAAAATTTCTATATACGCCCCTGATAAATATTTATAAAGGTTTGTCCCGAAAGATATTTTACAAGAGGAGGATCTCCATGACGTCACTCCCTTGCAATGGGAAAAATGTAAAAATGTCAAACCCAGTTTGACCCCCCCCCCCCATGACACGAAGTTTTTGAAATTTATAAACATGATAAAATATTTATATTTTGTTACTATGGCAACCATTCTATCCTACTATGGAGCACAAGAGTAAAGTGTACTTTATTTAAATAAAAACGCAAGAAGGGAATGGATTCACTTTGAAAAATTACATTATTATGTGTGTAATGTGGGTAGGTGGGGGGGGGGGGTTCAAGGGGCGAGAGACGAAGTCTGACTGCATAGCTAGTGTATTTATAAATAATTCGATTAAATATCAATTAGATATTTATTTATGCAAGAAAGCTAGCTACCTTTAATTATTATATTATTTTTCAAGGTTTAAGATCCCTTTTTTTTTTTATTTTAAATATTATTACTTGATCCGGAAACGCGCTGACCTTTAAAATTATATAACGTTTTCGCTCCAATAATGAATAAGAAGAAGAACAAAAGAAGGTGGCGCTATTGGTTTGGAAAGCATAGGAAGGAGGGCTGGTTGTCAAGGGGTATTTATATTTGCTACTATATTTAATCTCAATGCACAGAGGGGGATGGGCATTTGCCCCCTCGACGGACTCTGATATTGTTTAAATTTTATTTTATTCTAAATAAAATACTTCAAAATATATCTACGGGTATATAAACTGTAAAAATTTAATTTAATTAAATATCTTTTGACCAAATGTGAGATATCTATTTGTAAGTAAATTTTAAGAAAAAAAAGTTTGCCCCCTCCCCTCTCCTCCGCCCCAAAAAAATGTTTTAATCTGTAAATGCAGATGATACAGAAATGACTATCACATTTGAAACGTCAATATTGCAAATTATTTTAAACTTTTAACATGGCTGTCTATCAACTAACAAGCACTAATATAAAATCAAAATTTTTCATTATTTTAGGACTTCATTGTAAAGCAGTCAAGTATATGTACTCCTGGACATGACATAAATTTTTAACACTTTTGACTAAATGTTAACTCTTTGGCGATAAATTTTTTGCTTACAGAATAGCAACTTTGAGGCTAGGATGTGTTAAAATGAATTAGCGCTTATTAACCTTTTTACTTAGAAAATAGACCTGGTTGAGAGTTTCACAGTTGTTGTTATTAATTAAAAATATTTGTATTAGATGCAACGTTTCGGCCACTCATTCTGTGGCTTTTATCAAGAATTGTATTTGTGATTGTATTGGTATCACTTATCTTAACAAAATTAAAAAATTGTATTTGTTAGTAAGCCTATAAGATAATATTATTTATTTTTATGTACGGTATTTTATAAGAAAACTACCTAGGAATGTCATTTCGCTCGGCCCTCAAAGCTAGTTAACAATTTTTATCATTTTTACTTTCTCTTACGTCTATATATGTTAATATATATAGAGAGAATGTATTGGATTCATGTCAAAAATTCGATGTCGAGATTTTTATGGATATTTTTTTTTTTTTTTTTTTTTTATTTGAAATTCCTATCGGGATCCCCGGTTATTTACCCGAGGTGCTTTCGTGTACGAAGACACACAACCTCAAACCCAACCGGCCTCTGGCCGTAGCCATCTACCGGCACCCCGTGAAGTTACGTCCTTTTCTATCTCTAACTCCTCCTCCTACTTTCGTCTCTAGCTAGTGAACTAATCCTTATTTCTGGTTCCAACCGGCTCCTTTTATCCAACCTCTTCTATGCTATGGAGGATGTCCTAGTTGAGGAGGGACTCCCTCAGCACCGGCGTGTAGCCTACTCCTTTCGAAGAATGCATCACTGAGAGGGAACCTTCTTTACGTCCCTTCCATAGGACGGGATGTCACAGCAACTCCCTCTCCTCGTAGAGTTGCCTGAGGGCTATTGTGGTAAGATCCTATGTTCCATTCCAGGGCTTGCTTGAGGATTTGTTTACATTAAATAAATATTTTTATTTAATGAAAAATCCTGCATGCCAAGGGTTTGAACAGGGATCTTCTTTGCAGAAGCTGACACCCTAGCTCACTACACCAGCGAGCCCTCTTGGATTTTTATGGATATACACTAGGGTGTCCCTTATTTTTCAAAGTATTTATTTTGGAACGCATAGGGCCTAGTTTTTTTCATTTGCCCCTAAAATACTCACAAATAAAATTTTAGCATATTTGGGGCACTGCAACCCGTGCCGACTAGCTCCGAAACATGGCCATACAAGCTCTGCGGATAGAGTTGCGCGCCCTCGCTCTAACTGTTCTGTTATTTGTCAGTTGTACTCTGTTTGGTAATTCAGCAATTCTTTATTAAACATAAGGTAATATTTCCAAATGTTTGGGAGGCTTATTGGCACTCCTTCTTCAGTGGATTTATAATATAACGAAAAAGAGGGTCATTCGTGAGAAGAGAGTGGTGAGTTAAAAAGAATGTTTCAAAAATAATTTTTTATATGCCTCATGATGTCTTGCTGTCGTCGCCGAAATATCGCTTTTAATGAAATATAGAAAAAACTAGCGACGGTAGGGTTGCCTTCGGCAAACCAACCTCCGCTAGGCCCTGACGGGCGGCGTCTCGGGATATGACTAATAGGGTGGAGCGAAGTTTTTTTTTTTTTTTTTTTTTCGAATTTCAAAACGGGCTACCCTGGAAAAGTTGTTCCATAATGTTACTATTTACCCCCTATTTTTATTTCTTAATACGAGCATATCTTGAGGTGCCCCAAGAGGCTCAAATTTAAAAAAAAAAATTATGATCTTCCAATATTAAATATAAATATTAGTGCCAAAATACTTAATTAGTGTTGATTTATAATTAATAAATAACCTGGAACCAATAACCGAGTGTTTTATTTTCATATTTTAATTTTCAAAATATTTCAACTAGAGCCTACGGTAGAAACTTTATCCAAAATACAGGTTTAGGATCCGAATTCCGAAAAACCCCTGAAAGGCCTTTTGAGGTGTTCATTTAAGGAAGAATATACCGAAGGAATTAATTTGATATCTTATCTCGTTTAAACGTAATTAAAGAAAGTCAAAAATTTAATTAAAAAATGCATTTTTTTCTAAAATGGCGATTTTGGGCCTTTAAGGTCCGAATTTCGAAAAACCCCTAAAGGCCTTTTGAGGTGTTCATTTAAGGAAGAATGTACCGAAGGAATTAATTTGATATCTTATCTCGTTTAAACGTAATTAAAGAAAGTCAAAAATTTAATTAAAAAATGCATTTTTTTCTAAAATGGCGATTTTGGGCCCTTAAGGTCCGAATTTCAAAAAACCCCTAAAGGCCTTTTGAGGTGTTCATTTAAGGAAGAATGTACCGAAGGAATTAATTTGATATCTTATCTCGTTTAAACGTAATTAAAGAAAGTCAAAAATTTAATTAAAAAGTGCATTTTTTTCTAAAATGTCGATTTTGGGCCTTTAAGGTCCGAATTTCAAAAAACCCCTAGAAGGCTTTCGAAGTATTCATTTAAGGAAGAATTTGTTTTTACTTAATTGTCTATCTAATACTTACTTAATTGCGATAATCTAGGTATATATCAAGAGATACTCAAAAACGACTATTTTCAAAAACTTTGCGGGCAGGTCGGCACGGGTTAACGTCAACGTAGGTGAATAAAATTTCATATATAAGTAAGGCTTAGTAGGTTGAAAAAAATTAGAGGGTATGCGTTCCGGTATTTCAAAAAAAATTTTTTTTGCTCATATAAGGGACACCCTAATATACACGTTTTGAGGTCCCCTGAAACCAAAAGTGGTTTTCGCGACATGGTCTGTCTGTCTGTGTGTCTGTGTGTGAACAAAATATATCAAGAACGGAAAAAGCTAGGAGGTTGAAATTTTATATTCAAGTTAGGCACCCCCTTGGGACATGACACGAAGCTTTTGAACAAAATCCGTTAAAAAGTACTAGTACTTTACTGATGTAGTTTTTCAGTTTTTTTTTTATTTCCTCATAATTCGCTCCAAAAATTCTGATTAAAATTCAAAAATCAATTATTTTTTAGATGCTCTTTAAAATGTATATTCTCATTTTGTCGTTGAAATTTTCTGAAGACCACTCTTGTACGTACTTCATATGGATCCTGTTATGCAATGGTGTGTCAAAGACCAAACATCGAGTTTTGAGAAAATCAACAATAAAGTTTTTTGTTTACATTGGATTATATATAATTTTTCTTGTCAATTATGCAAGTAGCATTAAATATAAATTTTTTTAGAACATGTTTCATAAAAAATACTATTAATTAAAGTATTTGAAACAATATTCCGTGCTTAACTCAATTTTGAATTTTTTGGTCTTTGACACACCATTGCATAACAGGGTCCATATATGAATAGGAAAGATAGCAGAAATTGTTGCCATGGTAACAAAATATAAATATTTTCCTATGTTTATAAATTTTACATCTTGAAATTCGAATGTAATGCTGGAAACTATATACCAGGGGCGTATATAGAAATTTTTTTAGGGGGGGTCCGAACTCAAAAATTTTTCTGAGGAAAATTTTTTTTTTTCAAAGTTGTCCATCTTGCGGAAAAATTTGTTGCGCTGATGTCTGTATATCCCTATATATGTATATGTGTTTGGGAAATTTCGGGGGGGGGGCCCCCGCGCCCCCCCCTTAAATACGCCCCTGCTATATACTCGTATATATCGACACAAAAAATCTGGTGTGACAAGCACTGAGTTTGGATGTTGATCCTAAAAAACCTGCCCTCAACCAATGAGCTCTTAAGTTTTAAGGGGTTGTTATAAGAAATACATTATCTATTAGTGGAGACTTTAAGAATATAATTACTTTAGGAAGTGGTTAGAGTTGTTATATAATTAAATAATGGCACAAATAAGTTTTGAGAAAACATCAAAAAGTCAATAATAAAAAGTTTTTTTTTTTTTTTTTTTAAATTTTCTCTCGCTCTAATGTTTGGTTAAGCTTTAAACCGCAAAACCTTTTGGGATTCCCAATAGAAAAACAATATTATTCTTTTGATTCATCAGAAATTATTATTAACCGGTCTTAATTAGTGAGTTGCTTCTAAACTATTCCTTATAATAAATTAAAATAAGGAGAATTTTCAAGGAAAGTTAAAAAAAAAAAAGTGGTTCTCACCTTTCTTAAAATATGCACTTCATTTAGGCTAAGAAGAACAAAAAACAAATCTCGATCGAACATTTTCTCAGAGGCGGTTCGCTGCCTCTAGGCATTGGGCCTTTTGCTCCCCCCCCCCCCCCCCTCCTCTCTCCTTCAAACACCCCATCACTGACTGAGAAACAAAAAAAATCCCTAACACGCCGGTGGACTTCTTATCACCTTTACCTTTTCAACATCAAATACTTTTCGTTTTTTTTTATTTTACTTTCTCTTAGCCTATATATGAAATATATAGAGAGAGAAAGTATTGCGATCATGTCAAAAATTCGATGTCGAGATTTTGATGGATATACATGTTTTGAGGTCCCCTGAGTCCAAAAAAGTGGGTCCCGCAAATTGGTCTGTGTGTGTGTATGTATGTGTGGACAGATTTTTAGCATGAAGGAATTGAGCTACCGGATTGAAATTTTATATTTAACTTAGGTACCTTCCCACACGCTCAAAATAAGCTTTTGAACAAAATCGGCCAAAAAGTACTAGTACTTTACTGATGTACTTTTTCAGTTTTTTTCGATTTTCTCAAAATTCCTCCAAGGATTTTTTTTAAAATTCAAAAATCAATTATTTTTTAGATGCTCTTTAAAATGTATATTCTCATTTTGCCGTTGAAATCTTCTGGAGACCACTTTACTCTTGTTCTTCATAGGAAAGATAGAAATGGTTGCCATGGTAACGGAATTTAAATCTTTTTCTTTTTATTAGATTAAAAATCAATTATTATTTAAATTCCCATTTATTTGTGTCTTTAATTGCTTAGGAGAAAACATATATATATCTCTCTCTCTCACTTGCAAACATTATCGCCTGTCTCTCCGCCTTCTCTCATAGGCCTAATGTTAATTTCCTATAGGGATTTGTATGTTAATTTCGATTCAAAAGGGGGTCCCCTTTGAAACTTTTTAGGCATTTAAAATTTTTTTTTCCAATTCTTATGAAATTTTGTATTTATTTACGATTCTATATTGTGTATAAAATGTCCAAATATGAGATTAAAATTTTTAAAAATAACCATAGTTTATTTCAAGCAGTCAACATTTAAAATGCAAGTTTGAAACTAAGGTGCTATCGGAAACTAAATATATCTCGACACAAAAAATCTGGTGTGACCAGCACAGTGCGCAACTTTCTCTTACCGAAGGGTAAGAGAAAGTTGTGTGCTGTGCGCCAGTCACACCAGATTTTTTTTAAACATTCACACTTTTTTCTCATTCACACTCACACTCACACACACATTCACACAGTCTTCTCGGCAACTCAGGCCATATAAGACTTTTGACGATAACCGTTGTATTGAAAATATTTATTAGGGGTTCAGGCATTTCTATTTAAGCCATCTGGTATCCAAATGGTTTAAATAAAATCATCGGACTGCCTGGGGTCCGAACCCGCGATGTTTGGTATAGAAGGTAGACACGCTACCTACTACTCCAAGCCCGGGGGCAAGATGTAAAATTTATAAGTATGGGCAAATATTTATATTTTGTTACCATGGCAACCATTACTCCTATCCTTCCTATGAAGTACAAGAGTAAAGTGATCTTCAGAAGATTTAAATGACAAAATGAGAATATACATTTTAAAGAGCATCTAAAAAATAATTGATTTTTGAATTAAAAAATTAGGTGTTGGCTGTGTCTTCTACACAGCCGGTGGCTTTTTAACGTGACAACGTCTTTTACTTGAATTCAAAAAAAAATTTTTCACGAATGTGTTTATTAAAGCTTTTGTGGTTTGAAATATTATTATTAGGAGAATTTTTTTTCTCTTACCTAAGTTATATTGAAATATAAAGAGAGAAAGTATTGTTTTTTTTTTTACTAGTACTTTGTTCCATTAATAATCATGTTCAAACATTTTCATTGTAACAATATATGACAGGTGTGGCCGAACTTTTATCCATTAAGGGCGAATTATGCTAAAAAATGAGGTTTTTCGTGAAAAAAACTAATTTTCGAGTTAATTACTCGGAATTTTTTTATTTATTCTATTAGAGGATTTGTTTCTGCACCAAATGACATCTCAGTTAGTCTGATCTGATTAGCCGTTCGGAATCTATAGGGGTTGAAAATTTCGAAAAACGAAATCCCGCCGAGTGCTCTCATGCGGTAAAATGACGTCATATCAAAAAAATGAAAAAATTACCTCTAGGCATTGAACCACGCTTTCTAAAACTATATTTAGATTTAATGTAGCATTTATGGTCAAGTAGCTAGGCGTTACATAAATAGGGCTATTTTTCGATATTTTTTTGCCTAAAAAATGAGGTTTTTCGAGAAAAAAACTAATTTTCGAGTTAATTACTCGGGATTCTTTTATTTATTCTATTAGAGGAATTGTTTCTGCACCAAATGACATCTCATTTAGTCTGATCGGATTAGCCGTTCGGAATCTACAGGGGTTTAAACTTTCAAATTAGAATTTACCGCAGCGCGGTAAAATAAAATGATAGGAAAAAAACAAATGGTGAAATCTTTAGCTGAAAACTCATTCTTTCTAACCGTATAATCCCCATAATTATACCTCTTAAGACAGAGGAGTTATTCAAGCCGATAAACTTTTTCGTGCATGCCCCTCTAACCTGCCTCTATAGACACATGATTTGTAAGACGTTGTCACGTCAAAAAAATAAAATCGTTGGAGCGAATTTTGAGAAAATCGAAAAAAGTGCATTAGTAAAGTTTCAGTACTTTTTGGCTGATTTTGATAAAAAATCTTATTTTCACGCCTCATTTGGGTGCCTAACTTAAATATAAAATTTCCACCTCTTAGCACAATTCCTTCATGCTTTAAATTGAACCCAGACAGGCAAGCAGACCATGTCGCAAAACCACTTTTTTGTATTCAGGGGACCTCAAAACGTGAAGATCCATCAACATCTCGACATCCAATTTTTGACATGAATCCAATACTTTCTCTCTCTCTCTCTCTCTCTCTCTCTCTCTTCATATATATATATATATATATATATATATATATATATATATATATATATACCAGTATATGTATATTAACATATACAAATACGTAAGAGAGAGTAAAAAAGTGAAAATTCATACTTTTTCGCTCCACCCTACTGTTTATTCTCCTAGGCCACTCAGTGGAGGGAAGGGAGAAGATTGTTCATTAGTGATTTGCGAAATAAACGCTCAACATAATTATAATCCCCCTTAAACCAAAATTACATCTATAATAGATGTTGACTCAAGTCTATTATTATTCGTGCTTATTTATGTCCGATCCTTAAGAAATAAAGCGCGTGGCCTTTCATTTTCTGATTGAAAACCACAAAAGTTCTTGACAGGGACCATGAAATAGAAGCAAGGTCCTCTACGGAAGAGGGACTCAATTAGAGCAAACGAGGCGATTGACATGACACCAGGCATGACATTTCGTCATCCTTATTTAGGAAAATAGACAATTTCTATCTTGGTAATTAATTAAAAAAAAATAGGTGAATGTCACGATACCTACTCCCTTTTAGAATACTAGTAGGCTTATTAATAACAAGATACAAATAAACAAATCGCAACACCTATCTTTATATATGGACCCTGTTACGCAATTGTGTGTCAAGCGCCAGCTACCGAGATTTGAGAAAATCAACATTAAAGTTTTTCTGATTTAAATTGTTTTAATTAGATTATATATCATTTTTTTTGTCAATTGTGCAAGTAAATACTGTAATTATGGCAGATATTCATAAATTATCTCTAAAAATACGACTAATTTAGAGAAAAACAATAAAATATAAAAAATTATTGCAAAATTCTCAAAGTACAATTATATTTGCAAAAATGCTTCAAAGTCTCTTGACACATGATTGCAATTTAATCTATGCACTATTTATATTAATAAAATAATTTTAGGCTTATAATTCAAAAATTAAAACGGAGTTATTATTAAAGTTCTTTTATGGTTATATTTAATATTAGTAGCATAGAAACTTTTTATCAAAATTACATTAATCAATTTTAAATAGTATTAATATTTTAAAATTAAATACAAAGTGATCACAAAATTTTCTCATCAATTAATTCCTGAATGGAAGTGAACATGGCAACAGTAAATCAAAGTTATAATAATGAAATCGACTTAATATTATTTATTTTGTTGTCTTTTCGAAATCGCTTTGATGCTCATCTTCATTATCTGGAATAATATCAAAAAATTATATTTTGACAAGTACGAATTCAGAGAAAATTTTTGTAGGTTATGAAATGCTTGTATTAAATTTCAACAAATAGAACATAATAGTGTATATAAATTTGAAATAAATTAAATACTACTAAACAATAGTTATGCTGGTGTTCATAATTGAAAATACTTAAACGCAGCAATTAATATCTCAAACGTATAGTTGTTTACGATGTCTTGCACTTGACGCATAAATGCAAAATGCAAATTCTGCTTTGAATTATTGTAAAAATAATTTTTAGCTTTTACATTAAATATAAATTTTTTTAAGGACATATTTCATAAAAAATATTATTAATTATAGCATTTGAAACAATATTCCTTGCTTACCTCAATTTTGAATTTTTTTTTGGCGCTTGACACACTAATGCATAACAGGGTCCATATATATTTCAGCGTCGAAATGTCTTATTTTGACCGTGTGCGTGGTCCATCATATTGATTAGAGGGAATTAATTTGTCTGAGACGAAATGTCTAGTCGTTGACTGCTCCTGTCGGCGTTCAACTTTAAGAGAATACAATACAAATACAAGGTGAAAGGTGTCTATTACAAGAACAAGAAAAAACACATAATACGCACATCTCGTGTTCCATAATCAAAAACCTCCTCTGAAAGGAGCCCACCCCGAAAGTCTCAAGTTTAGCAGGGTATTGTTCATTAAAATTCATTAAATTTTCTTACATTTGAATGATTTTGCGGTGTTGACAAGGGCGTAGCTAGGGAATTTGGCTGGGGGGCATGGAACCACCCATCGTCCAAGTCGTATTTATATAATTTGTTAATGTCCGTCTGTCAGTCACGCTCTGTTTGAACAACTTCACGTTGAAACTTTGAAACGAAATTTTGTATGCCTAAATGGGGCCTTCTATGGATTAGAGGAAAATTATTTTCGTCCCGAAATTCCTATACCTTTTTGAGTTATTAATTTCTAAATTTACTATTTCTCCTATAGGAAATGTATAGAGAAATATTTATGTATTCTTTGCATTTATGTATTCAATGAATGTAAACAAATTCCTCAAGCAGGCCCTGGAATCGAATAGTAATAATTTTCTTGCCCTAATTAAGAAAAGCGCCCTCGGGGCTTGGTGAAGGGGTTAGCGTGCTAACTTCGTATACCAAAAGTCGCGGGTTCGGACCCCAGTCAGTCCGATGATTTTATTTAAGTCATTTGGATACCAAATGGCTTAAATAAGAATGCCTGGACCCTCAATAGATATATTAATCAATAACGGATATCGTAAAGTCTTTAAAAAAAAAAAAAAAAAAAAAAAAGGAAGGGGGGGAGGGAATCTCTGGATAGGCGTTAGCAAGCTAACCCCTACACCAAGCTCGAGGGCAATTAAATTCTTAATAGTGTTGTACTGTATATAGGGCTCGTTTCGTTAATGTCTGTCCGTTCTCCTCGATATCTCTCTCCAGAGCTTGTAGGAATTTAAAAATGAAATGGTAGATAGGTATGGGCATGTATCTAGAGGGAACCGGGGGGCCTGCCCTCCCCCAGAAGGCTCGTGCCCCCCCCCCCCAGAAGGCTTCTTGCCCCAAGAAAAATTGAAAAAATATGGGGCTTTCCAGAGCCACCGGAGGATAGTTGGTTCCATGGCCCCCCCAGCCAAATTCTCTTGTTACGCCCATGTAGATAGGTCTAGGGGGCGAAGCGGCTAGTATCAATATATATTAAATTTTAAACGTGGCATTTTTGAATTAGTAGAGAAGAGATGACGTAAAATTTTCGAAATTTCTATTCAAATTGTTTTTTCTTTTCAATTCTTGGCAGGGTGTTTGTTGTTTCGCCTACACCAAGAGAGAGAGAAAGAAAGGCCTCCCATTGCGAGGTCGACTTTATCTCTTTCTTGTGCATAAAATCATAAATGAATTTAGTAGTCATGTAAAATTCCTATAGCGGGCGTAATAAAATAGGTTAAAAATAGTGTAACTAACAAGCCTAGTATAAGTTTAATTTCATCACCTACTCAGAGCTATATAAAATTTTATATGAATATATAATAGGGGGAGATCGTGATCTTATGTCGCCATGGGTTGAATGCCATAACCTCTTTTATTTAGCAGCTAGCAATCGTATCACAAGAACAATCTTTGTTGTTCTAATCAGTGCAATTTATTTTATTTTTTTTTTTTTGAGAATCTGAATTTTTTTTTTCTGAATTTTTTTTCTATTTTGGGATCAAATTTGACGGGAAAAAATTCATTGTTTAATTTAACTTCGTTTGAAATAGTACAAGTTTCGGACAAATGTCCCCACAAATGTAGCCATAAAACGTGAATCCCTGTTTTGTCCAGTTACCCGGTTTTGTCCGACTTTCCCCTATATATACTGGCTGTGAATATTAAATTTATGGGAGGAATCAGCCATAAGAAACATAGTGTCAATGTTTTTTACTTTCTCTTACCTCTATGAATATGTTAATATATATAGAGAGAAAGTATTGGATTCATGTCAAAAATTCGATGTCGAGATTTTGATGGATATACACGTTTTGAGGTCCCTGAATCCAAAAAAGTGGTTTTCGCGACATGGTCTGTCTGTCTGTCTGAACAAAATATCTCAAGAACGAAAAGAGCTAGGAGGTTGAAATTTTATATTTAAGTTAGGCACAAAAATAAAAATGCCTGGACCCTAATATATATAAATTCATAAATAACGGTTATCGTAAATGTCTTATATGGCCTGAGCTGCCGAAAAGACAGTGTGAATGTGTGTGAGTGTGAGTGTGAATGAGAAAAAAGTGTGAATGTTTTTTTAAAAAAAAAAAAAAAAAAAGTTAGGCACCCCCCTGGGACGTGACACGAAGCTTTCGACCAAAGAGTACTAGTACTTTACTGATGCACTTTTTCAGTTTTTTGGATTTTCTCAAAATTCGCTCCAATGATTTTGATTAAAATTCAAAACTCAATTATTTTTTAGATTCTCTTTAAAATGTATATTCTCATTTTGCCATTGAAATCTTCTGAAGACCACTTTACTCTTGTATTTTATAGGAAAGATAGGAAAAATAGTTGCCATGGTAACAAAATATAAATATTTTTTCATTGAAATCTTCGTTTTTAGCTATCCTGAGATATTATCAAACTTACAATTGTTAGCTTGATTTATAAGCTTTTTCAATTATAAAATGCCCAAGGGGCTTGGAGTAGTTGGTAGCGTGCCTACCCTCTATACCGAACGTCTCGGGTTCGGACCCCAGGCAGTCCGATAATTTTATTTAAGGCATTTGGATACCAAATGACTTAAATAAAAATGCCTGGACCCCACAATTGATATATTAAACATACTGATTATCGTTTAAAGTCTTAAATGGCCTAAGTTGCCGAAAAGACTGTGTGAATGTGAGTGTGAATGAGAAAAAAGTGTGAATGTTTAAAAAAAAAAAAAAAAATTATAAAATAAGTATTATGGGGTTAATAAATTACAAATTTATTATAATTAAATCTTTTTAATACACTATAACGTTTCTATTTATTCCAATCGATTAGTAACCAAATCCAATTGGAAATCAACTATTTAAAAGGAAGAGTGGAAGATGGTCGTAAGCGACAAAACATTAGTTTCGAGATATTGACAAAATAGAACATTAATTCGCCCTAGTTTATGTTTTAAAAGAATTTATAATGAAGAAGAAAACGAAAATGGGTTTATGCCTTTATTCACCGGAAAAATGGCTTGAAAAATGAGATTGAAAAAAAAATCTGGTGTGACTGGCGCACAGCACACAACTTTCTCTTACCTTCGGTAATCGAAAGTTGTGTTCTGTGCTTGTCACACCAGATTTTTTGTGACGACATTTATTTAGTTTCCGACAGTACGGTACATTCAAATTTCAAGATAAAATTTATATGTGAAATTATTTAAATTTTGTTACCATGGCAACATTTCTTCTATCTTTTCTATGAAGTACAAGAGTAAAGTGGTCCTTAAAAGATTTCAATGGCAAAATGAGAAAATAAATTTTAAAGATCATCTAAAAAATAATTGATTTTTTAATTTTAATCAAAACCTTTGGAGCGAATTTTGAGAAAATCAAAAAAGACTGAAAAAGTGCATCAGTAAAGTACTAGTACTCTTTGGCCGATTTTGTTCAAAAGCTTCGTGTCACGTCCCAGGGGGGTGCCTAACTTAAATATAAAATTTCAACCTCCTAGCTCTTTTCGTTCTTGAGATATTTTGTTCACAGACACACACACAGACAGACACACAGACAGACCATGTCGCGAAAACCACTTTTTGGATTCAGGGGACCTCAAAACGTGAAGATCCATCAAAATCTCGACATCGAATTTTTGACATGAAACCAATACTTTCTCTCTCTATATATATTAACATATATATGAACCCTGTTATGCAATGGTGTGTCAAAGACCAAATATCGAGTTTTGAGAAAATCAACAATAAAGTTTTTTTGTTTACATTGGATTACATGTAATTTTTCATGTCAATTGTGCAAGTAACATTAAATATAAATTTTTTTAGGACATATTTCATAAAAAATACTATTAATTAAAGCATTTGAAACAATATTCTGTGCTTAACTCAATTTTTAATTTTTTGGTCTTTGACACACCATTGCATAACAGGGTCCATATAGAGGTAAGAGAAAGTAAAAAATTAATTCTGGAGTTTATTAATTAATAATTAAGAAATTACATATACAATATTTAAGATATTATATACATCGCGTGTGTAAGCCGCGAGGGGGATTTATATAAAAAAAAATAAGGGTGTGCTGCCGCGTCGAACGACGCGTCGTATCCACCAATTTGCACTCGGTGTGCCCTTACCTCTAGAATACAGCACGGGAGTTAATTTTAATTGTGCTATATTTATTATTAAACGTACTCCTAAAATAAATAGAAATTTTATAGTTATAAATATAGCTGTAGTGATCATGATTACAAAAACTCTACCGGTTTTTTAGACAAATAATGATGCACAACACAAAAAAAAAAAAAAAACTTTAGACAGCCTCCAAAAGATTCTGGAACAAAGAAACAAAAAAAAGAAAGAAAAAACTTTAAACCAATTAGCGTGTGTTAATAACTTAGTTACTTAAATACTAGTATTTAAATAAGTAAAAATTAAAATAAAATTAGTGTAGATTTCGACTCATTAACTCCAACTAATTGACAGGTGGAGAAAGAATAATTTGAGATCTAGCCTCAAGAGATTTACATTTTTTTTTCTCTTGCTTAATGGATTTTTGAGAATCTTTAAATTAAGGTTGTTCAGTCAGTACCCCGTAAGTCATAATAGAAACTAATTTTTTTTTTTTTTTTTTTTTTTTTTAAATTTGAATGCATAAATTCATTATTATAATTTAGTCGTGACTTATCATAATTTATAACTGTATTAAGTTAATAATTTAAATAATAAATAAATGACTTTTGACTTAAGCAGTTTTTCACGTAGTATAGATCTGGTAACATCGCATTTAACAGCTGTTTATGTTGATCTTTCTGTATAGTGTTCAGTTGTATCTATATATATTAATATAATTCGCTATTGTCAGTCTGTCCGTCTGTCTGTCACGCTCTATTTAGGCAACTTTTATGCATAAAGAGGACCTTCCCGGGATTACAGGAAAATTATTTTCATCCCGAAATTCCCATAACCTTTTGAGTTATTAATTCTTAAAGTTAGGATTCTTATGCCCAATCGCACCGCACAATTTAAGTATGACTTAAAATTAAGTATCAACAACCTGGCAACGTTGTAAATTTTAGTGATATTCTGGTGATTTATTTTTAATTTAATAATTTTTTCTTTTTAATAATCATAAACTAAATTAAATACATATTGTTTATAAATATTAATTTCAGAAAAATGAGAAAATCAGAAACAAAATATTAATTTTCATGATTTTTGATTAATTAATAGCAATTTTATATATAGGCTACTATATATAAATATTAATAACGATCTGTCACTTTATAACAGTGTTTTTCAATCTGTGGGTCGGGACCCCTAGGGGGTGGCGAAGCCCTACACGGAGGGTAGGCGGCAAAAGGAAAAAGGCAAAGTTCTACACGATAATAAAAACATAATTTCATGGAGAAGGGAAATAGGTACCAAAATAGAGAAAATCATATAACTTACATAGTCTTTTGATTTACAATCTTTTTGTCGGTCATGAACCAAGAGAATCGCCAGAATTTTTCAACCTGTAAATTCAAAAAGATTGAAAAACACAGCTCTACTAATATAAGAGTGGAAAATTTCGTTTCAAAATTCCAACGAAAAGTTGGTCAGAGCGTGACAGACGGATGGACCGACAGGCCCTCCTCTAATATAATATAGATCATCCTCGAAAATATAGTTCATATTGTTCATGTTTTTTATAAGAAAAATCGAAATCGAATCCAAAAAATGTATTATTATTAGTTAATTAATATTATATTATCAATATTGTTTTTTAGCTTAAGTCATTGCTAAGCCCCCGAAATCGAGGGCTTAAATATTTGGGGGTTAAGTATGAAATTTAACAAACTTTCATTGTCATCCGTTGCTAACCACGTTCGTTGCTAAGATAACACGTTCTCTGATTGAAAATAAAATCATGTTTCAAGACCCAATTGGCGTGAATAAAGATGCCAGGACCCCCAATATATATTTATTAATAAATAACAGTATCGTTTAAGTCTTATAATATTAAATCACAAATAAATCAGCAGAATATCACTAAAATTTACAACGTTGCCATGTTGCTGATACTTTATTTTAAGTTATACTTAAATTGTGCGGTGCGATTGGGCATTAAAGTTGCGATTTCTCGCATAGGAAACGCATAGAGAAATATTTATATATTCTTTTCATTTGTGTTTTCCATGTATGTAAACAAATCCTCAAGCAGGCTTTGAATTGGAATAGAATAATAATAATAATTTTAGCCCTCGGGGCTTGGTGTAGAGGTTAGCGTGCTAACCTCGTATACCAAACGTCGCACAGTGGGCTGAAATCGAAAAAAAAGCGGCCATAATTATCTTTTTTTGGGCGGATTTTTACAAAATTAAAACTATACATACAGAATCATATGTTCTTCAATACCCTTCAATATTTTCATATTTTACCAAAAGGGGTTGAAATTATCCCTTGACAAAGTTGAAAAAAAAATTATGATGTGTGAAATATAAAGAAAAACATATGTCAAAAAATCAAAAAAAATATGCGTTTTACAAAAATGACATTTATTTTTACAAAAAACATACATGGAGTGAACTACCCCTTACTGAAGGGAGCAAAAAAATATTTTTTTTTTGATAATTACAAGCAATATGTCTTTATATACATTTTAATGGATGCTGATTCTAAATATGTTATCTATTTTTACATAAAACATACATGGGTGAACTACCCCTTACTCAAGGTGTTAAAAAAAATTTTGCTTCGATAATTACAAGCAATATGTCTTTATATACATTTTAAAGGTCACTCGT
Source organism: Euborellia annulipes (assembly GCA_023213315.1). Lineage (NCBI taxonomy): Eukaryota > Metazoa > Arthropoda > Insecta > Dermaptera > Anisolabididae > Euborellia > Euborellia annulipes. Next base: position 44,484 of record JAKCPI010017376.1, read on the forward strand.
TACAAAAATGTCATTTATTTTTACAAAATATATAGATGGGGTGAACTACTCCTTACTGAAAGGAGCAAAAAAATATTTTTTTTTGGTAATTACAAGCAATATGTCTTTATATACATTTTAAAGGATTGCTGATTACAAAGATGATTTATTTTCTCTTCCCCCAACATTGGGGGAGGGGGGGGAGGGGGCTCGAACCCCTTGGGCCCCTTAGACTCGGCTTCTATGTCTGTCATTATATTTAAATAAAAATTATTTGCCAAAAAATAAATATATTTTCTATAATATAAAGCGCTAGCTACTAACTTCTGTTTTATGTTCCTGTTTACCAGGCTCTCTCGCTGATTGGCCACAGACAGAGGAAGTGGAGTCAGTGAGGGAAATTCAAAACTTCAAAATTTTGCGCCGAAGGCGAGCAATTGCAAAAATTTCCAAACAGGGAGCAAGAATAAATTTGATGCATTTGCTCGCTGAAGGCATGTAAGGGGGTCCAGGGGGGCTTTACCACCTGTATACAAAAATAATATAGTTATTTCAATAATATTAATAAGAATATGAACAAGAAAAAATGAAATTTTTAAATATTGGATATTTCCTTTTCATAGATTATTTTTTCAAAAGATTTCAAAATCTGAGGTCCCACCATAAAATTTTATGGTCATTTTAATAATAGCCTGGTTTTATTTTGCCCGTCAGCCCTTTGTCATGTTTCAATATTATCTATAAAGCAGAGAGAAGTTCATATGGTTTGACGGAAATCATTGGTTTTTCTGCCGATTTAATTATAAAAAAATTAATAAAAAATCGGCGGGCAAATTCGGGCAGAAAGTTCCGATGCAATCATGTTCTACATGTTTTCTAGTTTCAGAATCTATTGAGTTTGTTAGGGATCCGCATGGATCCCATATACTTTTTTGAAATTGAAAAAAATTTATATTGCTTTTTTTTTACTTACAAAAAAAATTTATTTAAAAATAAATAACTGAAATACAAGAAAAACAAAAATATTTTCAGAAAGAAGATTAATTTATCTATGATTCAAAAAAAATTCATTAAAATTGGATCAATATTAATATATGAAAAAATTTCTGAATATCGACTTAAAACGCAAAGAAAAGTTAGTAAGTTTTCTTGCCCACTTTGGCGCTCTATAACTCGGGTTTGGGTTGGGTAAAAAAAAAATGAATTGTTGTCCTGAGGTCCACATATAGTCCATTATTGGTCTGCAAAACGTTGTTTTTATATTTTGAAGTTCATTTTTTCGAATTATGACCGCTTTTTTCCTATTTCAGCCCACTGTGCGTCGCGGGTTCGGACCCCAGGCAGTCCGATGATTTTATTTAAGCCATCTGGATACCAGATGGCTTAAATAAGAATGCCTGGACCCTAAATAATATATATTCATAACGGTTATCGTAAATGTCTTATATGGCCTGAGCTGCCGAAAAGACAGTGTGAATGTGTGTGTGAATGAGAAAAAAGTATGAATGTTTTTTTTATAAAAAAAAAAAAAAAATAATAATTTTCTTTTCATAATTAAGAAGAAAAGATAAGAATGCCTGGACCCCATATATGTATATTTATTAATAACGGATATCGTAAAAAGTCTTATATGGCCTGAGTTGCCGAAAAGACTGTGTGAATGTGTGTGTGAGTGTGAGTGTGAATGAGAAAAAGTGTGAATGTTTTTATAAAAAAAAAAAAAAAAAAAAAAAAAAAAGAAAAGACGCCCACGGGGCGTGGTGTAGAGGTTAGCGTGCTAACCTCATATACCAAACGTCGCGGGTTCGGACCCCAGGCAGTCCGATGATTTTATTTAAGCCATCTGGATACCAGATGGCTTAAATAAAAATGCCTGGACCCTAATATATATAAATTCATAAATAACGGTTATCGTCAAAGTCTTATATGGCCTAAGTTGCCGAAAAGACTGTATGAATGTGTGGGTGAGTGTGAGTGTGAATGAGAAAAAAGTGTGAATGTTTAAAAAAAAAAAAAAAAGAAGAAAGACGAGGGTCCGCCGCAGGCGGGCCCGAATCAGCTGGCGGGGGGGTCCAGGGGGAGGGGCGTCGCGGTTAGTTTTATTTATAATATTACAATGAGTAATGCAAATTAGTTTAGACCCAATGGGCGATTTGCGAGAAAAAATATCGTCAATTGGAAAAAAATGAAAGTGAAGCGCGTTTTATTTTATGCGACGTTGCCGCACTGGTCTGAGTCCCGTAACTTATTTATTTTTAAATAAGGCGGGCTGACATTTTCGTGAATTTTTTTGTCTTTCTTGATAAAATATTTTTAAAAACCTTCGTCAGAAAATTTTGATTTTATTTTTAAAGTATTCTACTGAAGTTAATTGATAAAAATAGAAGGTTTTTGTTTTATTATTTTTATCAGGAGTGGCTACATAATTCGATATGTGTGCGTTTTGTCTACATTCTCTATAGGCTACATGTTAAATTTCAATTTTTTAATAATTAATTATACAATAACCTTTCGTCAGATCTACTTCAAAAAATTATTTTATATGTATGTGATAATGATTAATAACATACTAAAAAATCTGGTGTCACTGTCGCACCAGATTTTTCCTGTCGATATTTAGTTCCAGCCGATATATTAAAATTCAAGATGTAAAATTTTTTTTTTTTTAACATTTACACTTTTTTCTCATTCACACTCACATTCACGCACACAATCACACAGTCTTTTCGGCAACTTAGGGCATATAAGACTTTGACGATAACCGTTATTTATGTTCAAACAATTTTGAGAGCAAAATGAGAATATACATTTCAAAGAGCATCTAAAAAATAATTGATTTTTTGAATTTTAATCAAAATCGTTAGAGCGAATTTTGAGAAAATCGGAAAAAAAATCTGAAAAAGTGCATCAGTAAAGTACTAGTACTCTTTGGTCGATTTTGTTCAAAAGCTTCGTGTCACGTCCCAGGGGGGGTTCAACCTAGCTCTTTTCGTTCTTGAGATATTTTGTTCACAGACACACAGACAAACCATGTCGCGAAAACCAATTTTTGGATTCAGGGGACCTCAAAACGTGAATATCCATCAAAATCTCGACATCGAATTTTTGACATGAAGCCAACCAATACTTTCTCTCTATATATATGTATATTAACATATATATACACCTGTTAGGTAAGAGAAAGTAAAAATTAGCTTTTAATCTTTTTAAGTGCCTTAATGTCCGAACAACCATAAGAGCAAGAGAGATTAATTAATATAAGACAGCGGTTGTTAAACTTAAACTTAAACTTTTTGTTGTTAAACTTAACGCCCCCTCCCTTTCTATTTGGAAAAACTCCGCATCCTCTATTTTAGAATTCAACAGAACAGAAACTTCATCTCTTAATTCAACCAGATAATATCAAAGAGATTGATTATTGAGTTGATCCCAGCTTAGTGTAATTAAATAAATTTAAAAATAGTACTATAAGTTATATATTATCGAATACCAAATATACTACCATCTGAAAAAGTCTCACTTCAAAACTATTTTTTTGCCGCAAAATCGAATTTTGGAATCACAGTCCGTCACAGGCTTGTTATATTTAAAAAATACTGACAAGTGAGTCGTTTTTTCAGTCAAATCCCATGAAATAAGTTTTGAAGTAAAACTAGTCGTTAGGAAGGAAGAGGGGAGGGGGAGGGTTGTTAGTCATAGACAAACAAACATATTAATCAAGTTGGGATAGGTCTTGACTTCTCAAGATAAGCTCCTTGTAGGAATAGCAAAATAAAGTTTATTCACCTCAAGATTAAATTATAATCTCGATCTTTGTACACCTTTTATCAAAAGAAAAAAATCTTCTCCTCTCTCCCCCCCTCTCTCTCTCTCTCTCTCTCTTCTCTCTCTCTCTCTCTCTCTCTTAAAATTCAGCTCAATCGAGGAAAAGTAAATCACGTTATTTTAGTATATAGCTCTAACTACAACGTTCCAGTGAGTAATAAATATTCTATTATAGTTGAAGGTCCTTTCATTCCGGTTATAATAAATTCAAAAAAAAAATAATGGTTGACTATGTTAGAAAACTTTCCATTTGTTAATGCATTTACGTTCTATAAAAATTTCATTTTTTAATAGTCCAAGAGCTGGCTACAAAAATGGGCAAGAGTTTTCTCAAGGCTAATATTTTCAGAGTAGGTTGCATTTTAGTGATGGAAAGATACACTATATAGAGTCAGCACTTGCAGTGCCGGGACGTTTAGCGGGAATAAGCCGGTAAAGTGGTTTTTCGCAAATATCTCGAAAATTATGCGTTTTTCCGCAAAAATTCATCTAT
>JAKCPI010017377.1:0-23260 GCA_023213315.1 Euborellia annulipes
TTCTATTCTCTTCCGTTTCTCTAAAACCTGGTTCAATCGCCTCTTCACAATTCTTCAGAACCATCACACTCCTGATACGCACGCACCACTGTCTATAGTTAGATTCATTTAGTTTTTCGATCCTCGTTTCTTCCATAATTTTATTTTTAGCTCACAAAATTTTTTCTCTTGATTTTCTCAGTTAATTCGTCTAATGGGAGTCTGGGCCCATAACCTGATAAACTTTACGGTCTATTTTGCGTGGTACACAGAAATAAATGAATACCTTCGTACAGAAACAATATTGGTTTATTTATTCGTTAAATTTTATTACAACAATACTACTATGTCAACATAAACAAACCCCTGTCAATATAAACATTCACCGTCACAATGGATCCCACTCACTCATTTACTCACATCTACCCACAATTTACACTGTCTTTCGCTAAGTTTCAGCACTAATCAGAGACAATAACCATGGGGGTCCACATTAGGGCAGGGGTCCGTATTTGGGTACTTTCCTCTATATAGGAATATTTTATTCAAACCCCCTTAAAAAGGATTTCTTATTAATAAATTTCAAAGTAAAAGGCAATATTTGTTTGATTATCTAATATAGTTAAATTATAGTCTTATCCAGTGGCGGCTCGCCCATAAGGACTCTCGGACGCCGCCCCTCCTAAAGATTTGAAAAAGTAAAAAATAATTAAACACCCATTCAATTATAATTATACATCTAACTAACCAAAGTGTTTTATCAGTCCCGTACATCGAAAATATAGGGAAAAAACAGGCAAAAATAGCGCGAAAAGTGCGTATTTATAGCCGTCGGGCGCTGTCCTGAACGCCCCAATCCATCAACATGCAGTTATACGGAGAGAGATGTGGTGGGGGCTGCTGGTGCTATGACGCGTGTAAGCTTGAGCCGAATGGGAACTTTGGGACGCCGTCCGAGCATGCGCAGAGCGAAGCATCAGCTAGTCGCCGCACAGCGCGCCGGCGTTCCTTAACTTTTTAACCGCATTCTAAGTGTTTAACGAATGTGTGATTGGTATGTAGTGTGATTTAGTGTGTATGGTTTAGTGTTCTCTTGGGGGCCCCCCAGACCCCCCGGTGGTGCGCCCCCCGGGCATTAAACTCACGAGCCGCCACTGGTCTTATCTTTACTCTCGCACCCTCTATAGCCTGTCTACTAAAAAAAAAGTTTATCCCTTTCACGTTTGTAAATTTTCAAGTTGTTGATCTATCTAAAAAGAAAATTTTAGAGAAAGATTTCTATAAACGACTAGCACCCCTCAAAATGTTATTTAACAACCAGGGCGCAGAGGCAGGGGGCTATATCACCGGAGGGGAAAAAAAGGCCATCTTATTAATATTCAATACCTCAATTCAGATTTGACTAAACATACTCACACATTTGTTAAATATAATTTTATAATTATGAAATTAAAAACATGAACAGATTTATGCTGAGGAACTTTGACAGATGATACAATTTAATCTATCACTCTTTAGAATTAGATTTCATCTTTTCTGCAACTTAGGCCATTTAAGACTTAAACGATACTCATATTTGATTAATATATATTTATTGGGGTCCAGGCACATTTATTTATACTATTTGGTATCCAAATAATTTAAATAAATATTCATCGGACTGCCTGGGATCCTGCCTGGGATCCGAACCCTCTTCCTTTGGTATACAAGGCAGGCACGCTACCATGGGCGTAGCCAGGGGAGGCAGGGGGGGGGCCGTTGCCCCCCCCTGGCTGGTCCTAAAAATTAAAAAAAAACAAGCAAATATATATTTTTCCCATTGGGAATTTTTTTTAACACCCCAATCCACTACATTAATTTAATTTTTTTTTTTATTTAAATAAATATTAATAATCTATGTATATATTAATTGCAAACCCCCCCCTCTCGCCCTAACGAGGGGTTGCCCCCTCCTAACAAGAAGTCTGGCTACGCCCATGCACGCTACTAACTACGCCGAACCCATTCATTCAGAGATTACTGAGGTAGCATCAGAACACACAGGACAGTGCTAATAAAATGCCAAGAAAAGTGTCTCGTCAAACGCAGGGTGCAAATGTCCCGGCTGATTCTACCGAGGACTACTTCCGCAGAGTGACGTATGTGCCATTGTTAGACAGTGTCATAGCTGATTTGAAAGATCGCCTGACTCCAGACATAATGAATAAAATGAAACACGTTCTATTGAGCGATTTCTCAAATTCTCAATTTCTCAAATATTTCCGCTAAGGGAAAGCGGAACCAACCGAAAATATTTGAGATACTCCCACAAATCGCTCAATAGAACGTGTTTCATTTTATTTTGCTTTAGGGCCAAAGTAGCCCGTGTTTACGGTATGGGAAAATATTTATATTTTGTTACCATGGCAAGCATTCCTCCTATCTTTTCTATGGGGTACAAGAGTAAAGTGGTCTTCAGAAGATTTCAATGGCAAAATGAGAATATACATTTTAAAGAGCATCTAAAAAAATAATTGATTTTTGTATCGTTGGAGCGAATTTAGAGAAAATCGAAAAAAAAAACTGAAAAAGTGCATCAGGAAAGTACTAGTACTTTTTGGTCGATTTTGTTCAAAAGCTTCGTGTCACGGCCCATTTAAACTTCCTAGCTCTTTTCGTTCTTGAGATATTTTGTTCACAAGCAAAAAGACAAACAGACCGACACACACACGCACACAGACAGACTATGTCGCGAAAACCACTTTTTTGTATTCAGGGGAACTCAAAACGTGTATATCCGTCAAAATCTCGACATGGAATTTTTGACATGAATCCAATACTTTCTCTCTATATATATTAACATATATAGAGGTAAGAGAAAGTAATAGAATGTTAACCCTTTATACAAGTGAAATATGCAAATTATAAATACCTTTTGATTGTGGAGAGAGGAGGTGTGTGTGACGTTTTATTCTCACTAATAGAATCGCAATAGAGGATTCTCTCTTTGAGACACTACTAGTCGAGCTTTGTATCTTTCGATAGAACCATCAGGATTTGTTTTTAATCTGTAAACCCACTTGCATGGGATCGCTCTTTTTCCAGAAGGTAAATTATCTAAAAGCCGCGTTTCGTTTTCTTGAAGAGATTTTATTTCATCATCCATTGCTTTCTTCCATTCACGATGTTCTTCAGAATTCATAGCTTCTCTATAAGTATTTAGTTCTTCAATGCCTGTAAGAACTGACATCACATAATCTTTTAATTTTTCAGGTTTCTTTATTTGAGAACGATCACGAAGTTTTCTATTGACAAATTCATTTTCACTTTCATTATTAGTTTCATCTTCATTATCATCCATTTCATCTTCATATCGTTCATTATCATTCAAAATTTCATTTTCATAATTTTCATTACAATTTTCTTCATTTACTATCTCACAGGGGCGTATATAGAAATTTTTTTCGGGGGGCCCGAACTCAAAAATTTTTCTGAGGAAAATTTTTTTTTTTAAGAAACTATACTTTTTTTCACACGAAATTTTTTGAGGAACATTTTTTCTATTGCGGAACCAAAGTTATCCATCCTGCGGAAAAATTTGTTGCGCTGATGTCTGTATATCCCTATATATGTATATGTGTTTGGGAGATTTCGGGGAGGGGGGGGGGGGCCCGGGCCTCCTCGGCCCCCCCCTTAAATACGCCCCTGCTATCTCACTTTCATTTTCTTTATCCTCTTCTTTTTCTTTTGTAAGAGGTTCATTTTCTTCTTTCAATATAATTCTTGATTCTCTTTTCGGTAATAAAGTTTTTTCTTGAAAAATCACATCTCTTGATCGTATTAATTTATTCTTTTCTTTTGACCAAATTCTGTAGCCTTCATTATTATCATATCCAATAAGAATTCCTTTTTCAGCTTTCCTATCAAAGTTCTTTCTTCTTTGAACAGGGGCATAACATGTTGAGCCGATCACACAAAAATGTTTTATTCCTGATTTTCTACCAAATCATAATTCAAACGGTGATTTTCCTTCAAAACTTGAAAAGCCGGTTCTGTTTAAAATATAACAGGAGGTATTAATCATTTCAGCCCAAAGCCCCTGTGGAATGTTTCCATGGGCATGCATAATACTTCTTGCTGTTTCAACAATTGTTCTATTTTCTCTTGCACTACATCCATTTTGCTGTGGAGTAAATGGCATAGTAAGCCGTTGACGGATACCTTCTTCAGCTAAAATTCTTCTTACCTTATTATTATCAAATTCTCCGCCATTATCACTTAAAATTTCTTTGACAACATGACCAATAGTTGGACTTCATTAATCATTTATTTTAATTTTTCATGGACTTCTGACTTTTCTTTAATAAAATATATATATCTAAAACGGCTAAAATCATCTTTGAAAAGTACAAAATATTTAATACCGAACATCGATCTTTGAAATGGACCACAAACATCAATATGTATAAGCTCTCCAGGCTTAGTTGCTCGGGGGGAGCCTATGAGTTTTGCCATAAACACATCCTTCACATAATTCATTATCTATTTCAACTTTAATTCCTAACCCTCTAAAAATAATCGATTTTACCAATCTTTAATTTTGATGTCCTAGACGTTCATGGTATAGTTGAAGGATATTTTCTTCATTAATCGAATTTACTTCCTCAGGATGTTCAGGCTTAACACTTCTCATTGCCAGTTTATAAAGTCCACCAAATCTATTTCGTAAGCCCATTAATTTGATATATTTTCCAATTTTTAAATAACATATTTCAGTACTTGAAATAAATTCACTTTTTATATTTTTGTCTTGAGCCGCTAAAACAGAAAAAAGATTTTTTCGTATATTAGGGACATACCAGACATCTCCTAGGATAAGTTTATGCCAGCGTCCATTCGTCGCAACTTGAACCTCGATTGTTCCTTTTCCAATAGCCGAAACAGAATCTCCATTGGCAGTAGTAACTGTTTGTCATTGAAGGAATGGTTCAAAAGTTTTAAAATATTCTCTCTCATTCGTCACATGACTTGTTGCACCATTATCCACATACCAAGCTTCATTATCACTCTCACTTATAAGTACATTTGAGGTGACTGAAAGTAGAGTTGTAGTAGTAGTAGTAGTATTCTTCTAAGTTTTATCTGAAGACACTACATTCATCTGATTACACATTTATTTTCTTTTCATATTTCTTCGGTTTTCCATCCGCTTTCCATTTCCAGCATTTGTAAATTTTATGTCCATTCTTCTTACAATAATGGCAAACCAATTTCGTAAATTTCCTTTCATTTCCTTTAGAGTCATTCAATTTTTCTTTTGGAAAAACAGAAAGAGCTCCTTGAGGCGCATATTCTGCCACTTTATTAGATAAAGCTCTTTCATACGCACAAAGTTGATGAGTTAGATTATCAATGGTTCTTTCTTCTTTTGATAATAACATTCAACTTGACTTGAAAGAAAAGTATTATTATGGTAATGTTCCTAAAATTTTACAAATTAAGAAAAGTTCTGGTAGTTCAGAATTGCATTTAGAGTCACGTTTCATTTCCTCTTTCAATTCATTCCATATATTCTTTAATTTAGACATATGTGAAGAAATATCATCATTTAATTATTTCTTAAAATTAAAAAACTGTAGACATAAATCATAAATTTTATCTTCTGAAACACCACCACATGAAGTTCATTCCATACTCCTTGACCTGTAGAAAACCGCATTATTTTCTTGAGCTTTTCTTCAGACGTATTTGAAGTCATAATTAACTACGCTGTACTATCAGCTTTTTGATAAATATTCATCTCTTTTTTATATTTTTCTTTTTCTTGAGAACTTGCATCTTCAGAGGGTTGCTTTGGCTTCGAATTACCTAAAAGTGCATCCACTGCTCCAGGAATCCCTCTCAAACAAATATTTATTTTATATTTCCATGTACTCCAGTTCGATTTGCCTTCCAGAGGACTTCCAATATTAATTAGTCTTGAATTTTCCATTTTCTTTCTTTTTCGATTAAAACTTTTCAATGGATAAATAAAATTAACCTTGGGCTCATAACCTGTAGAAATAATACGAGGAGCAACGGGAACAAAAAGCTATTTATTTATAAGGAAAAACGAACTATTTACATAATATTGACATTGACATAACAAACAATAGTTGATAGTTAATTATTAAATGTAGGGTATTATATATACTTTAAAATAATCTACTAATCATTAAGGGGTTTTCACTCTTCGTCTTCATTACCAGCCGCTGAGTTGTCCCTTTTTAGTCTGAAAAAATATAAAAAAAGGAATATATTTAAAAATGCAGTTTTTTAGTTAGTATTGATTAAATTAATGAATCGGCTATCTAAGGTTTGTGTCCTAATTTTAATTATAAATTATATGCTGTAATTATATTTTCCTGTCAACGAACGAAATAATTAAAAGGCATTCTAATTCTTTAAAAATTTTTATTTTTTAAGATATTATTTAAGTTCACTGGGACCCAAGTCAAAGACGTTAAGAAATTCTGTTTTGTTTGGATTAATGATAAAAATTAATAATTAGTAAGATTATAGAGAAATTAAGAATATTTTCCAATTAACTAATTACATGTATATTGTTGAAATAGTAATTTTAAGCAAGGTCTTTAAATACACAGGTTGGCCAGAAACTAGTAAATAAACAATTTTCAGGTCACAGTTTTTGATTGGTCCACGTCATGAAGCTCCTCCTTGCATATATTTTTCTATTTGGTAGCATTGTTGACTGCCTATAACCTAGTTCACATTCATTTTGTTTTATTTGCAAATTTTATGGTTTCAGACTAAACTAATTTAGCCCCTGGTATTTATACTGCTTTATTAATAATAAGCCGTATATAAATTTGTATAAATTGTTTGTTTCGAACGATTTTTTACAAAAGGAGTAGCTCCATGACGTCACTCTCTTGAAATGGAAAAAATGTAAACAAACCGAGTTTGACCCCCCTGATTTTAAGTAGGTCTAATTGTTTGTTGTATTCATTGGAAAACTAATGTGTGTTATGGAAACCAATGTTTGTCCTCATAATATTTTTCATAAAATAGGAGATATTAGAATTCAAGGAAATGGTTTCAATTATTTTCTTCTTTACTTACATCCTAGGTGAAGTTTTCATTTGCTTTTAAATAAAGAATAAAATAAACAAGATTGGAAGACAAATTTTGTCATTCCCTTGAATCTTGAACGATCTGCTTATATATAGTTGATAAAAGATAATTTTCATTAAAGCTTACCTTATTTAATCGCTCTGCATTTTCTTTGAAAGCCTGAATCTCTTCTGTCTTTTTATTTCTTTTGTAAATGAGTATAATTCCATTTCTATTTCGTATTTACGTATGATTTATTCATTCACGCTCGTGATGCCTAATTCCTTATCAGGAGATCCTGGAACAAAGATTTTGATTATTTGTCATTTCTATTAAAATATTAAATATATTGGCTGTATCATTTTTTATATTTTTTCTTGATTTAAACTACTGTATATCTATCCAATTTTGATATTAAATAAATCATAATTTTTAAGTCAATTTTTATTTAACCTAATATCCTTAAATTTCCTTAATTATTTGCTAATGTATATATAATTTTTTTCAGACGAGTTAATCCATGCTACTAGAGATTGGCAGCGGTCAGAGAAAACAAAATAAAATATTATATTATTATACATTGGTAGTAGGGTTTGGACACCGGTGAAAACCGAAACCGGTAAACCGGTTTTTTGGCTAATTTTCAAAAACCGAGAAACCGAGTTTTTCCCGAAAAACCGAATTCGGTTTTTCTTTTTAAATTTTTTCTTCAGTAATAGAGTAAGGTGGGGCAAAAGTCCGCACGGGGCAAAAGTCCGAATCCTCATTTTAAAATCCCCGCTAGACTTGGCGTTGTTCTAAACAACTTTGTTAGGTTGCTAACAACAAGAACAGATGATGATTCATAATTCAATAACGTGTTTGAAGCCGATTGTTAACAATGAGCAAATTTATGTTTTTGTCACCTTCTATCTAATATTTATGGAAATTCTCATGGTTGTAACATGTACCAGCATGCACTTTTCTAACTGTCTAATGTCTTTGATTGCAAGCTGATAGCCCTAAATAAATATTTTAAAACCTTTTTTTTTCTCTACAGTTAACAATAAAAATTTTTTGTAACACTTCAATGAAAATAGCTAAATGGGGCAAAAGTCCGCGGCCTCGGTGGGGCAAAAGGCCCAATGGATCTCCAATGGAACAAATTGTACCCAATGGTATTCGAGTTTCTAATACCCCTACCTAGTATTTTCTGGGTTTCTAATACCCCTACCTAGTAGTTTCTCGGATTAATGAGCCTAGGAAAACGAGCACGACCCGAAATGTTTATGCAGGTTATGAACTTCAATCTTACTGGGGACTAATTGTTATTAGGCCTATTGTGTATTTCTAATAAATAAAATAAATACATAAAACATACCTATACCTAATGTATTTCTTATTAAGTCTTTTTTATACCCTGGTTCGAGAGGTTGTTCGCTGCAGGGGCAATTGTTTGCACCTAAGGACTTTTGCCCCGCTAGTGCGGACTTTTACCCCCTCGGTGGGGCAAAAGTCCGCAAATGAAAATTTTTGTTTAAATACCTCTCCTACTCTTATGCTACCGAATTGGAAACCAAAAAAATTATGTAAGATAGCCAATTAACCAGGCTTTCAGGGGATGTTCCTATTTTTATTGTATCTTTCATAGGAAGGTCAAAAAAAAAATTCCCAAAGAAAAACTGCGGACTTTTGCCCCACCTTACTCTATATATTAATGAATACGGGTATCGTATTAGAGGCATCGATAATGGAGCTCGGATTGGATAAAGACATGCACACAGATAGAGACTCCGCCATTATATACAAGATATACATATCGTTCTTAAGATAAGAGGATTGTATTTTTTAATAAGCCAGATATGCATTCTTTTTATTACTCCTTATTAAGAAAAGGCGGGGTCCACCGCAGGCGAGCCCGAGAGGGGGCTAGCTTAATCAATAACGAAATTTTAATAATTATTTTATTTAATCATTAACCAATTAACAGTGATCAGAAAATGAACCCAATTCCTCTCTAAAAACTAAAAATAAATAAATAAACTAATATAAAGAGAGAAATTAGTGTAAATGCTGTTATTTCATATTCTGTTGTAAATGAAAAGCAAACCCAGAGTTTGGAGATCCCGGGATCATTAAATGTCAGACTCTTATTTCTATTTATTCTTGAAATATATGTGTTACGAATATCTGTTTTGAAAAGATTTTGCATAATTAGAAGGCGTTTTTGACTAGTGGCGCCGAAATGTCTCATTTAGATCAACTTCTAGACTTTAAAGTTTATTTATTTAATGTGTCTTTTTATTTAAATCAAAATGAATTTGGCCCAACATTAAAATTAAATATTTTTTTTTTACTTTCTCTTACCTTTGTATATATGTAATAAATATAGAGAGAGAAAGTATTGGCTTCATGTCAAAAATTCGATTGTCGAGTTTTTGAAAAATTATTATAAATATGTTAATAATATAAAAATAGATGATTGAATATTTATATACGGCCTTTATTGATAGCCACAAGACTCTGAAGATGGTCTTAATCAAGACCGAAACGTCAGCCTAATCAATAGCTGTTATCCTTTTTATTTCCTCATTAACTAACTATTCCAGTTATTAGTTATGCATATTTCAATTTTATTAGGCTGCATTTAACAGTTTCGATCACACAATCACCAATCATCAGGTTTGAGCAATTCAAGGGGGGCGGAGCTCAACTACGGCACCATTAATTTGCATTCATCTGACCAACTTATCAATAGTAATATAAATCATTGGGAGCGTTTAATAAACCCACCCCGGAAAGATTTCCTGGCTACGGCCTTGGGTGGGGGACGGGGAACTTTTAAACACATTTAGGTACCCTTTCCTATTAATGAGATTGTAATTAGCTGAGTAATTAATCATCATTTAAGAAGAATTAAGAATATTTATCATTAAAAGTGGCGTAAATAATTTTTTTTTTTGTGATTGTTTTATATTCTCTAAGAAAGGAATTTAAATAAAATAAGAAACGTTCATTTTCTTATTGAGTTAACAAGAATTCAGTTCCGCACTAATTGTATTAAAACTTCATCTTCTTCTTTTCTAGTTCTTGAATTAAAATTCTTAAATTCTTTTTTTATCATCAAATGGGAATGGAAGAAAATAAATTGGCAATTTGGTGGCTGGCGGTGGTGATGGTGCGTGGGTCGGGCGCCTGGTCTGTCGTTAAAGATCTCCTTTTAAGTGAAACAGGACGACCTCGAATTGTCGCCTACCCTGGGAGAGGGAACCACAAGGAAGAAAATAACCCCATATAGCGTTTTGCCAATTTTTTTTCTTCTTCTTAAGAAAAATGTTGAAATCAAAAATCCCCAAATGGGGATCGGAATTTATTAATAATAAAAATGGATGCTTAATAAATTCTGGGAAGATTTCAGTTCAATGGCCTTATGAAAATATTTACACATTTAGTAAAAATACTAGGTTATAAGTTCCGAAAATACGAAATATTTGAAAATTATTTTTTTTCTAAGTATAATAAATAAATGTCAGTAAGAGGTACTTAAGTGGATTTAAATTTAATATTTAATACATGTCTAAATAGTCTTTAAAAGTATTTACCCCCTAATTTCTTTCCCTCTTTTATGATATTTATTTATACTAAACTTTTGAAGTATGAATTTGGCATCGAAACGTTTGGATTATTTGTTATTTTTCTTATAAATAGAAAGAAATAAAAATTTATAATTTATTTATAAAAAAATTTATAAATTTTAATTCTTTTTTTACTTTCTCTTACCTATGTATATATGTAATATATATATAGAGAGAAAGTATTGGATTCATGTCAAAAATTCGATGTCGAGATTTTGATGGATCTTCACGTTTTGAGGTCCCCTGAATCCAAAAAAGTGGTTTTCGCGACATGGTCTGTCTGTCTGTGTGTGTGTCTGTGTGTCTGTGAACAAAATATCTCAAGAACGAAAAGAGCTAGGAGGTTGAAATTTTATATTTAAGTTAGGCACCCCCATGGGACGTGACACGAAGCTTTTGAACAAAATCGGCCAAAGAGTACTAGTACTTTACTGATGCACTTTTTCAGTTTTTTTCGATTTTCTCAAAATTCGCTCCAACGATTTTTTTTAAATTCAAAAATCAATTATTTTTTAAATGCTCTTTAAAATGTATATTCTCATTTTGTGATTGAAATCTTCTGAAGGCCACTTTACTCTTGTACTTCATAGAAAAGATAGGAGAAATGGTTGCCATGGTAACAACATATAAATATTTTGCCATACTTATAAATTTTACATCTTGAAAATCGAATGTACCCTACTGTCGGAAACTAAATACATGTCGACACAAAAAATCTGGTGAGACAAGCACAGTACACAACTTTCGATTACCGAAGGTAAGAGAAAGTTGTGTGCTGTGCGCCAGTCACACCAGATTTTTTTTTTAAATTTTTTAGTAGATGTGAGAAGAGGCCGAAAGCGGACCGTGTAGCTAGATAATTTTCTCGAAATCATTTTTATATATTAAAGAGTAAAAATGTATAAAATTTAATTCTTTTTTTTTTTTAATTTTTCGGAAGATAACCCGAAGGCGGACCTTGTAGCTAGGGGATTTTATTTTTATTTTTGGATTTTGAATTGTAATTAATCTAAAGAGATTTTTTGCAAAACTTTTACAAATTTTGTTTTTTAGTTAATGTTCACACGTTTAACAATTACAAGGTTGTTGTTGTTGTTGTTCTCTAATATGAACATTAAAGGAAAAAAAATTATTTAAATCAAAAAACATGTTTACTTTTGAATTTGAAAAATAATTATTATAAATTATATTATAGATATTATTATTATTATTATCTAAGGCCAGTTATGTTTCGGTCTATTTGATCAATTCATACAAAGGCCAAGAACTAAATGTTATAATAAGAAAGAAAAATAATTTCTTTATTTTTTTTTTTTTTGAGGAAAAATTAAATTAATATTAACCCCATTTTATTTGAATTTTTATATAAAATGATATAATTATTATTTTAACAAAAATTTGGTTTTAATTTTCTAAGATTAAATTAAAAAAAAAAGTTTTTGTTTGGTTACGTGCATTCAAATCTCTTAGGTCGCCTAACCGTGCATTCAAATCTCCCTGATTGCCTACCTCTGTATTTAAACAACCTCTTTGATGAAGTATAAATTTGGAATCGAAACGTTTGGATTATTTTTATATAGGCCTATTTATACAAATTTTAATTCTATTTATTTGATTTTTTTACCTAATGCGGATCCTCTAGCTAGCAAATTGTGAAATTTTCTCAAAAACTTTAATTTTTTCTCGAGTTTGAGTTTATTAGAAAAAAAAAATCTGGTGTGACTGGCGCACAGCACACAACTTTCTCTTACCTTCGGTAATCGAATGTTGTGTACTGTGCTTGTCTCACCAGATTTTTTGTGTCGACATGTATTTAGTTTCCGACAGTACGGTACATTCGATTTTCAAGATGTAAAATTTATAAGTATGGGAAAATATTTATATTTTGTTACCATGGCAACCATTTCTCCTATCTTTTCTATGGAGTACAAGAGTAAAGTGGTCTTCAGAAGATTTCAATCACAAAATGAGAATATACATTTTATAGAGAATCTAACAAATAATTGATTTTTGAATTTTAAAAAAAATCGTTGGAGCAAATTTTGAGAAAATCGAAAAAAACTGAAAAAGTACATCAGTAAAGTACTAGTACTCTTTGGCCGATTTTGATTAAAAGCTTATTTTTCCGGTCCCGGGGGGTGTTTAACTTAAATATAAAATTTCAGCCTCATAGCTCAATTCCTTCATGCTTAAAAGTGAACACAGACACACAGACACACACACAGACAGACCATATCGCGAAAACCACTTTTTACTTTCTCGTACCCTATATATGAAATATATAGGAGAGAAAGTATTGCGATCATGTCAAAAATTCGATGTCCAGATTTTGATGGATATACATGTTTTGAGGTCCCCTGAGTCCAAAAAAGTGGGTCCCGCAAATTGGTCTGTGTGTGTGTGTGTGTGTGTCTGTGTGTCTGTGTGTGTGTAACGATTTTTTTAGCATGAAGGAGTTGAGCTAGCGGATTGAAATTTTATATTTAACTTAGGTACCTTTGAAGAATCTCAAAATAAGCTTTTGAACAAAATCGGCCAAAAAGTACTAGTACTTTACTGATGTACTTTTTCAGTTTTTTTCGATTTTCTCAAAATTCCCTCCAAGGATTTTTTTTAAAATTCATAAATCAACTATTTTTTAGATGCTCTTTAAAATGTATATTCTCATTTTGCCGTTGAAATCTTCTGAAGACCACTTTACTCTTGTTCTTCAAGGGAAAGTAGAAATGGTTGCCATGGTAACGGAATTTAAATCTTTTTCTTTTTATTAGATTAAAAATCAATTATTATTTAAATTCCCATTTTTTTTAAATTTATTTGTGTCTTTAATTGTTTCAAAGAAAACATATATGTCTCTCTCTCACTTGCAAACATTATCGTCTCTCTCTACTCTTTTTAAATTCCCTTTCCACCTTATCTTCGCATAGGCCTAATGTTAATTTCCTATAGGGATTTGTATGTTAATTTAGATTCAAAAGGGGGTCCCCTTTAGAACTTTTTAGGCATTTAAAATTTTTTTTTCCAATTCTTATGAAATTTTGTATTTATTTACCATTCTATATTGTGTATAAAATGTCCAAATATGAGATTAAAATTTTGAAAAATAACCATAGTTTATTTGAAGCAGTCAACATTTAAAATGCAAGTTTGAAACTAAGGTGCTATCGGAAACTAAATATATCTCGACACAAAAAATCTGGTGTGACCAGCACAGTGCCCAACTTTCTCTTACCGAAGGGTAAGAGAAAGTTGTGTGCTGTGCGCCAGTCACACCAGATTTTTTGGATTCAGGGGACCTCAAAACGTGAAGATCCATCAAAATCTCGACATCGAATTTTTGACATGAATCCAATACTTTCTCTCTATATATATATTACATATATACATAGGTAAGAGAAAGTAATATGTAATTATTTCACTTTAATTTTTCTAAAAAAAAAAAAAAATGTCTTCAATTTCACTTTTTTTTTTAAGAAGAGAAAAATGATCAATCTTTTTATTTTCACATTTACAGGAGATTCGTTTTTCGACAGGTTAATTAGAGGGTGCAATCATTTAATTAACAAACAGCCGCGCATCCCATGATTCAAAGTCCCATTCCCTTCTCTTTTAAGACAAATTTTATATTTTTTTTAATTTACTTCTTCTAAACACTGAAAACAAGCCTACAACCACCCACGTAAAATTCTCTAGACATCGAAAAAAAAACTCCCATGAATGAAATCTGTTAAGTAATTTCACAGTTAAAAAAGTTAAAATTAAATAACACAATTATTATTTTTTTGTAATTTCTAAAAGAAGAAAGAAGAGAAAGGAACTTAACCAATGATTGAATATTAGGAGATTTGAATGCACGGATAGGCGACCCAAGAGATTTGAATGCGCGGATAGACGACCCCTGAGTTTTTAATGCACGGATAGGCGACCCAAGAGAATTGAATATATGTATAGAGGACCCCAGAGATTTGAATGCACGGATAGGCGGTCCCAGAGATTTGAATGCACGGATAGGCGATCCCAGAGATTTGAATGCGCGGATAGACGACCCAAGAGATTTGAATATATGTATAGAGGACCCCAGAGATTTGAATGCACGGATAGGCGGTCCCAAGAGATTTGAATACACGGATAGGCGACCTCTCAAAATTAATATCCATTTAAATCCCAGATTTACTATTAAATTTTAATTTTGCCTTCTTCCTTATAAATGCTCCAAGTGCAACGAAAAAAAATGTCATTTTATTTGTGGGAATGTCTAATTTCAGAATAAAATGACACACCGATGAACAAAATATCTCTCTGACATTCTCTATTCAAATTATTAAAATTGGATCAACGTTTTGGTGTATCGATTGAGACCATCGACATGCGGCCTTCTTGATTGTTAGTTCAGGGCGGTGCCTGATCTGATTTTTTTAAAATGCAAATACAACAAGGCCAACGACAACAAAATTCCCTTATCCAAGGTTCGACGACCAACAAAATCCCCCCGTGTATGTGTGAGTGTGTGTATGTGTGTTTGCATAACATAGAAAAAAAAAAAAGGTTAAAACATATGGAGTGAAAGGTGCACACTTGATCACGCACAAAAAAAAGCACAAAAATCACTTAGAAAAAACAAACAAACAGAGCACTTCACTTCAGGGGGGTGTGTATGGGGGGAACTTACCCGTCGTTGCCATGGCTGGTGGTGGCCACAGCAAGTGATACGGCATTCCTCTTGCTCCCTCTGGAGCAGACAGTCTTATTGGGGAGACGTAGTTCACTCTTGTTCGCGTCAATGTCTTCAGCTAGACTAAAGAAAACTTGGAGTTTGGAAAGGTAAGCTGGCTGGCTGGGCCGCCGCCGCCGTCGTCGTCTTGTGACGTCACTCGTGGCCGTCGCCCGTCGATTGGCTGGCAAAGAGAGTCACTCACTCCTTGTATGTCTGGAAGAGAGAAAGAGAAAGAGAGTGAGAGAGAGAGAGTCAAGTCAAAAGAACGAACGACTTCTACTTGAAATAATCAAACATTAACTTGTCATCTTTTCGGCAAACGACCAGGAACGACGCCGACACCGGAAACCGGAACTTGTTCCGTTCATTTACCGTTTCGTTAAGGTGTCTCCTTAAAATAATTAACTTTTAGCAAAAACAAAAAAAAATTTATTTAATAAAATAAAATAATAATAAAAAGAATCTAAGTCTAGTGGTGATCAATCACACAATTTTCAAATTGTATCCACATTTTATTAACGAGAAATGTAAGATTTCAAGACAGCATCAAGAATATTAAATTAAAACAAACAAAAATATCCAAAGACTAATGAGTGACATGGTGGCAACTTTATTTTATTTTTTTAACCTAATCAGTTAAGTTTGGAACAGGCCTTTAAATTTTTTTTTTTTAATTCATTTTAGAGAAGTGCAGCTAGGGTGTTTTCTTTTTTTTAATAGTCACGCTGACGTTTCGAGGGAAATCCCACGCACATGTTATGACTAGCCTCTATGCTCTGAAGATGATCTTTGCCGGGATCGAAACGTCAGCGTGAGGCTGAGACTATTAAAAAAGAAAAAAACATCAATTCTCTTAATTTTTTACCAATATAATAATTCAAAACCGCTATAAAAAATTTTTTACAATAAAATTTATTTTAGTTTTAAATAAAAAATTTCAAGATTGACTTTTTCCTTTTCGGCTACTGAGGCCATTTTGGGAGTTTTATATTTATTCTAAAGGCTCAGGATAATAATAAATTAAGTTTACTTATTTTACTTGATTATACCAAATCCTTTTAGCCATCCTTTCTTTGGATTAAGTGCGCTAAGTGTGATCTCCTTATTCTTGAGCGATAGAAAACATCAGGTGGTTTTGGGATCTACCTACTCGGAAAGAAGAAGTAAAGACTGGTGTTCCACAGGGGAGTATACTTGGGCCGCTATTATATACTCTTTATACATCCAAATTCCAAGAATCCTTAAAAAAGTGTATCATTTTTATGCAGACGATACTCATCTATAACTGAGACAGCTATTAAATTGATTAATAAGGATCTAAAAAATATATACGATACTTCCTTGCTTCATCACCTTCAGATAAATCCAAAAAAAATGTTATTTCGTTTTATTTGGGGGAAGGAAGAATGAATGTATACTCGGTAATTTTAATATAAATATAGGTGGAACCTCAATTGAAATCTCGGAGAATGCAAGAGTCTCGGGGTCATAATTGACTCAAATTTAAAGAAAACATCACCGAATTAAGTCGTAGAGCTAGCTTATGCCTCACTTAAGGAGCGACGTCTAAACGTACTTTAAAAAAAACTAGACTATTATAAGGAATTTTTCAATGCGGTTTTTTTAAATGAATTAAATTCATAAGAGATTATTGGGACATCGAGCTATAATAATGACTTATTAAAAAATTATCGTATTTAATTTTTTTGTTATCAAGCAAATACAAAAAAACAATCTGTCCCAATAATCTTTAATTTGTTTTTAAATTTAAAAATGAATTTATTGTTATTATTAATCACATATTAATTAAGAAATTTTAAAAATAAGCTTAGATGATTTATTTAAAAATCAACTGTCAAATTAGTTCAGCATTCTTGCAATAGATGGCAGGCTAGTCTAACAGACGATTCGCCTATATTAGCCTATATTTATATATTTTTATGCTTTTATAAAAGATACATAATATATAATAACATTTATAAAGTATTTATTGTTAAAAGATCAATCAAAATCAACCAAATGCATTAAATATTATTAGCTACCATTCTGACATCTCTTGGCAAATTTTTGAATTACTTGATTTTTTGGGCATACTTTTTATGACACACAGCGCCATCTTAGCGGAAAAACATGCGTAACTCCTTCGCTCCTGTTCCGCCTTAATGCGACGTGGTATATGGACCATGTCTGAATGGTGGGGGAGGCGGAGAATTCAGAAGGTGCAGAACTCGGCCTCCGCTTCATTTATGGATTGGATTGGGGGTCGCATGTCTCGCAGAAAGCTCCAAAATGCTGGTTGGTTAGATATGGTCGGTAGAAGGCAACATCACCTTGCCTGTTTGTGCCTTAAGATTGTCAAGCTTATTTTCTTGCCAAACTGGAGTTGATGTGCATCATCTTAGCTTAAGGAGAAGGAACACGATCTTGATACCGAAACAAAGGGTTCCTTCTCTTATAGCTCGGCCAGGTGTCTGAACTCTTTGGCAGATTTTGATTTGGCCGTCTCCTACAATGCATTCAAAAAAAAAAATATTTTCCATAAAAATTATATATATTTCATATATTGGGTAAGAGAAAGTAAAAAAAAAAGAATTTTTTTCCCAAAGCACTTATGTAAATTTTAAATATTTCTATCCCCTAGATATGCTCTAATAGATTTTTATTTCCATCGTGATTTCGCTCTTTATTGACAAATTAGACATGCATTGTGTTTTTGTTTTTTTTGTCTCCCTTCCTATTCTCAACACAATAAAGTTAGGAAACTTTCCAATTTAATCATGAAAACAAAAAACAAATAATGAATGATTGATTAGGCCACTACATTTATTAACATTTCGGTGGCTAAACATATAAATAAATAATTATAATAATCAGTCACAGGCTGATGTGCGTCTTCATGCACGAGAAAGCACCTCGGGTAAATAAACGGGGAGAATGACAAATAATAATAAAAAGAAAAAATATGGTGTGACTGGTGCACAGCACACACCTTTCTCTTACCTTCGGTAATCGAAAGTTGTGTTCTGTGCTTGTCACACCAGATTTTTTGTGTCAACATGTATTTAGTTTCCGACAGTACGGAACATTTGAATTGTAAGATGTAAAATTTATAAGTGTGGCAAAATATTTATATTCTGGTACCATGGCAACCATGGAAATTCCTATCTTTCCTATGAAGAACAAGAGTAAAGTGGTGCTACAGAAGATTTCAACGGCAAAATGAGAATATACATTTTATAGAGAATCTAAAAAATAATTGATTTTTGAATTTAAAAAAAAAATCGTTGGAGCGAATTTTGAAAAAAATCGAAAAAAAAAAACTGAAAAATTAAGTACTTCAGTAAAGTGAAGTACTCTTTGGTCGATTTTATTGAAAAATTTCATGGAACGTCGGAGGGATGTGCCTTACTTAAATATAAAACTTCAACCTCCTAACCCTTTTAATTCTTGAGATATTTTGTTCACAGACAGGTCATTTTTTTTTAGTTTCTGCTGGCCTCAAAACGTGTATTTCCATCAAAATCTTGAAATCAAATTTTTGACAGGAATGGAATACTTTTTCTCTTTCTCTATATATATATACACATAAAAGAAAGTAAAATAAAATTTAGGGATAAAAAAGCTTGTTGGTAAATGGACCTGGCAAAGAAAACTATTTAAAAAAAAAAAAAAAATGAAAACCATTTATACTATTTTATTTATTTATTTATTTTTAAAATCAATATTTTTTGAGATAATCTCACCCCCATATAGAAAAATAGTCCGGCTAAGGCGGGTCTTGTAACTAGTTTTCTAATTTAAACAGAAATTTTTTTTTTCATACATAATTGAAAATTTTAATTTAATTCTCTCAAACTCTCTTTCAATTTCATTGATCTTACGATTTCTAATTAATCGCCGCGCCACCTTTTCAAAGAAGGCTTAGTCAGTCAGTCATACATTGTTATATTCAGGTCACATCTTTGGAAAAAGAAAAATATTACAACATTATTTGGTGACACTCATTTGTGAATGTCACGTTGTTTTTCTTTGTATTTAACAAATAAATAAATAAATGACCTGTGAAAGTTACAATTTAATAGCCATTGAGATGTATTATATTATATTACTAGTCGCTCCGCCCGCCTTCGGGTCTTCGCCCCCTGGACCCTACCTCCAGCTGGTGCTGGCCCCCCTTCGGCGGACCCTCGCCATTAAGTGTCGCAATTTTCAGTCAACACATTTAAGGCAATTAATAATAAGAATTAGGGATGAAACGATACCACTGAGGTATCGATACTTTTACTCGATACAGGTATCGATCGCCAAGTATCGAGTATCTACTCGGTATCGTTTGAAAAGTATCGATATTTGCTCGTACCGGTCAATTTTTTCATACAATTAAAGATAAGCAAAAACAGCAGTAAGTACTGATATTATATTTATAGATATAATAAAAAAACAATTTGTAATGTTATATAGTAGCATATCGAATAGAACAAAACAAAAAACAAAAAACAATCAAGATTCGCAGAAATGTTGCAACCAGGAGATTAAATTAAAAAAAATATTTTATTTAATTTCTATTTGCCGACGTTTCGGTCGCCAATCACGACCTTCATCATCGGAGACCTCCGAGTAGCAAGTATATGCAATGGCGGTCCTAGCCTTACATTTTGGGGGGGGTCACTGTTTTTTTTTTTTTTATACTATAAATAAATGGGCCTGGACCCCAATAAATATATATTAATCAAATATGAGTATCGTTTAAGTCTTAAATGGCCTAAGTTGCCGAAAAAGATTGTGTGAATGGGAGAGTGAGTGGGAAAAAAGTGTGTGTTAAAAAAAAAAAAGATTTGGGGGGGGTTACGACCCCCCTCTGGGACCGCCCTTGAGTATATGATAATATATTTGTGCATATCAAAGTAAAAAGAAATTGTATATTAATTGCAATGAATATTAAAATACATAAGATCGTGTAGAATTGACAATATTCGCCCTGATGAAGGTCGTGATCAGAAACTGAAACGAAAAATAAAATAAAATATTTTTTTATTCAATCTCCTAGCTGCAAAGTCCCTTCGTATCCATTCCATAAATACTTGTATTTACTCGTATCGTTTCATCCCTACCCACACTCACACAGTCTTTTCAGCAGCTCAAGCTATATAAGACTTTTTAGATAACGGTTATTAAATAATATTGGTATATTTATTTGTGTCCAGGCATATATTAATTGTTATTAAATAATAGGCAACCAAATTGCAAATCGTTTCCGCTCAAATTCACTCTGACCCTTATCCACTCGAAGGTGTTGGAATCTCCTAGCGAGATCTCTACCACTGTGTTTATCTTTATTTCGAAAAGAAAAAAAAAAAAAAAGATTTTTTTTATCTTATCTTAAATAACTTGTTTAACAAGACATAGGCTTTACTGTGCTATAATTAAAGTCATTCTTTGTCCCTAACTGTAAGTAAAAGGGACAAATCACACCCTGCCAAACAAAGATCTTCATCTTGTTTTTTTTTTTTTTTTTTACCTTAACACTACGTCATTAAAAATGGCGCCACTTTTATTGTATAATACACATGCAGAAAAAAAATCTCTCTTACCTATATATGTATATTAATATAAGGATCATGTAAAAAATTCCATTTGGAGATTTTGATGGAAATACACGTTTTGAGGCAACAAAAATGATCTATACTTATAAATTTTACATCTTGAATTCTTCTTATATATCGGCGGAAATTAAATATATGTGGACACGAAAAAATCTGTTGTGACAAGCACAAAACACAACTTTCGATTATCGAAGGTTGTGTTTTGTCCTTGTCACAACAGATTTTTTATAATAATTGATTTAAATATTTGTATTTTAAGAGATAGAGAGGGAGCCAAGGGTAAGTAAGCATTAGAAGTTATGATGGTGTTTGGATTCTATTGTTTGTTCCTTTCCTCTTCTTTCACCGATTTCCTTGTTTTAATCCAGGATTAATAACTAAAAAATTATTCTTTTATTAATTTTTTAAAATAGAAATTTTTGTATTAAAACTAAATAAACCAACTGTTAAATAGCTGTTCAACAAATTAAGTTTACTAAAGCGCATGCGCGGGAGGTTATCAAATCAAGGCTATAAAAACACGAACAAGCAGAAAACATATCTATATTCATATGGGTTGTTAACACCTGGTGCTAAAAATAAAAATATTTACGTCGCTGTTAAAAATTGGTTTAGAGAATAGCATTTTTTAACGCTGGTGTTATTACTTTTCTTTTTAACACCCATTCGTTGATGTTAAATTTTAACGTCTGCTTCTTTTCGGCAACTTAGGCCATTTAAGACTTTAAACGATATTCGTATTTTTAATATATCTATTGAGGGTCCAGGCAAGGGCGGATACAGAGGGGGGGGGGTAAAGGGGTAATTACCCCCCTGAGATTTGAAAAAAATACTTGGTTTTGAGGAATCGAAAAAAATGTAATTTATATTTATATTCTGGCAAACAAGTACAGAATGCGCCTTTAAAATACCGAAATTAAGAAAAAAATGTGTGCTGTGCGACCAGTCACTCCAGATTACTCCACCCCCCCCGAGAAACACCTCTGGATCCGCCACTGGGTCCAGGCATTGGGACTGTCTGGGATCCAAACCCGCGACCCTTGGTATATTATTTTATAATTAATTACAGATAATAATAGTAGGCCGGCTCTATGTCCTGTTTAATACTTAATGATTGTAACTATAATTTCAAATACCAATATGATTAGTGGGAGGTGGGGGGGGGGGGGAGCGGTCTACATTCGAAGAGAGAATAAAAGCACGCACTAAAGAGGGCGATGACAATCACGAAAACAATCACAATCCTACCTATTCGACGAAATATAACTATTAAATATAAATAGGAAATTAGAAATTTAATTAAAAATTTATTAATTAATAAAAAAAAACGTATAATGTATAGACAGCAAAAAAAAAGGACGGATAGAAATGAAATATAGAAATGGGGATAAAACTCACCGATTGGTGCTGTGTGTCAAATCCCCTTCTTTTTTTATTCTATATTAGTGCATAGAAAATTAATGACTTCTACATTATATATATATATATAAAAATATACAATCTACATCTCTTAGTTTCAATGTCTAATTAAAAATTTATATAATTAATTATTTAATTTTATTTATTTTATTTTTAATTTAACATATTAATATATTTATATAATTAAAAATTTATATAATTAAGGGCCGATTGCTTCATTTCTAATTAACTAGCTATATTTTAGATATGACATCTCGTTAAGCTAATCATATAATTAAATATGAGCCCAGATGGAAGTTAACTAGCTAAGACCCAAATTTCGGTATAAAGCTTAGCTAAGGGGTGAAATTAGAAACCCAAGCTTTTTTTTTTGAAATTTTTGTTAAAAAATTAATTAATTATTTTATTTTTTAATAATATTTATAAATGATGCCTTTATTAAGTTGCTAACTTCACAAAACTTTCTTTATACCTCAAATAGCTAATTATATGTGAAAAAACTCATTTTTTTTTTAACCTGAAGTTTAAGCATTAAGCATGTTCTTGTTTACTATATCGATGATTTGTTGTCTATCGAATAAGTTTGCTAGTTGATTAGAAATGAAGCAATCGACCCTCACCGCCATCTCTTGGCAAAAACATTCGAACAGCTTTGCCTCCTGAAGGCCCTTAAGAGAAGGAAATATTTTGCCATATCGTTCGGTGCCTTTTTATAAGCGGAAACATTTTCAATTTTTTTTTTTTTTGTTGCTCTTTCCCTTTCTAAAGGGCCAGCCAGGTGGCGAGCCCTTCCTTTTGCCGACACGACACCTGCCCTAAAGGGACATGGAGCACGTAGC